>CM035796.1:18729133-19024133 GCA_020466265.1 Siphamia tubifer
CATCAGATACAAACCCACACAGTGAAATATTGTTTCACAGTTGTAGATATAATACACATATTTTCTGTTTTTGCTGATCAACCATGACAGTAGACATGAAATGCTGTTTAATCTGTTTTCCTACAACTGCCATTTGAGTAATTCACTAAATAGGAATTGTAATGAGCAGAAGACAGCTCTACATTAAAAGTAAACACACACAAATGGACAAACCACAATCAAATAAAGAAAACATGTCCATCTGATGACTCCAAATCTACACAACACAAGCAAGAATACAAAAAAATTGTCACAACAAAACCAAACAGGCACATGTTGACAATATGGGCCAGTGGAGCAGTGAACTACTTGCAAAAAGCATGCTCCCAAAAAAATAGTCACAATTAACTACAAGGTCAAAATCACATTATCGGTTATAAATCAAGAACGGAGGGTCACAGAACTTTCAGATTGGTACCAAATGATGCAGAATGAAGATTTCTCAGAGTTGGTGTTATCACCTCCGACCAATAGTTTTTGAGATCTCTGGAGGTCAAAGGTGACATGTGGCAAAAGTAACTTGTGTAACTTTGTGTGTGTCAAGCATAGACATATCACACTATACCTTAATCAATACTGAATATATTATCATAATATTACATGCACTGACACATCTATACACATAACAAAATTATCAATATTGCAAAAGGTCAAAGTCGCATTTAGCAGAAAGATCAAAATCACATTATTGGCTCTAATTCAAGAATGGGTTGTCATAGAAATTTGACATTGGCACAAAATAGGGGCGAGATTAGGCATTCACTAAATACTTGTTATGATTGTTGGAATAGACTGGAGGGACAACTTCTCCATAATGTCGAATTTGTCCTATGAATTTTTATTTGAGTGAAAGATGATTCAGACTTTGTAGACTTTGGTGTTAACCCGACATCATGGAAGTGTTGCTGCTGACACCATAACATTAGGCTGTTAGCGTAACATGAGCATGTTTCAGGAAGTTAATATTATATTCATGTGTCCAGTATTATTTATTATATTATGAAGTACATACATAGTATTTATTGTGAACTGAAACATATGTGCAAACTCCTTAGCTTACTGGCTTCAACGTTAGAGCTTTTTTCTTGGCCTACTGTTCCTCAGCAGTCTGACAACCTGCTTTGTACACTCAGAGTCAGGTGCTTTCAATCAGATTCCGTGAGACTAAAATGTCCTTAAATGGTTCTCTGTTGAGTGCAGAGATTACTGTTGTACTATTTTTCTTCAAAACAGAACAAAAATTACTTGCCTTCTGAATTTATTAGGAACTGGCTCACTTGTTTAATGGGCTGATCAAACCCAAAGACTGTGTTTCAGACTGCAATAGGAAAAATTTACCAAGTTACTTAAGTGAAGAATTTATATGGCTGGCATCAATGTGGTTTACTTTTCCCATAAACAAATGAAAACAAATCTCTTCTGAGATAAAACTGTTAGGATTTGGTAATGGAGATTTATGCACTGTAGCTCCTTAAGTGGCCATCTGTCTCACAGCTTTTCAGAGCAACGAAACCACACAATAAGCTTCATGGTAACAGTTTTAGGCAAATATGGATCCTTTATCACAACAACAATGAATTCACAACGCATACATGATTTGTTAATGGTGGAAATAAATGAGGGACTTACCTTATTATCGGGAAAAACAATCACTGCACAGTTAATTAAAGGTACAATGTGTAACTTAGTCAAGGGACATAATACCAATGATTATGTTTTCATCAGGGTATAATGATTGGAAATAAGAACTACTGTGTCTTTTTTGGCATAGGATGATGTGTATATCCATAGTCATTACCACTATGCTTCTGCACACTGCAAAAGGCTACATTAATTAAGAGATAAGCACAATATTTACCAATAAACTAGACTAGAGCTGATGAATTTTACTATGTTGAAGTAATTGACTGAACCTTTTTGGAAATAATATTTGATAAGCAAATTAATTTAAAGAGAAAATTTAAAAGCCATTGTTGCTGCAAAAAAAAAAACCAAACCTGTACCAGGTTTTGAGATGGTGCATTCATTATATATTTATATTAGTCATATAAATCTTAAGAAAAATACTGAGCAGACTAGAAATAAATAAAATGGGGCAACAAAGTGCCATTTAATGTTGCTTAATAGATTTAAATTCTTATAAAAAAATATTCAAATTTAGTAGAATTACAGTACACTACATCTAACAACATCTAAAATCATATAGTGGACCTTTGCATTATATAGAAGGTGTCACATTATTTCATGACCTAATAATTTGTTAAAAATATGTTCACACTTCAATCAATTTTTCAATCATATTTCCTGTCCAATCCTGAAAGCACATTACAATATTGTGCTTTCAGGAATGCACATGCAGTCTACTGCAACAGAAAAGGCTTTCTGTGTATTGAAGTATGACCAAACTCAATGAAATGTGAATCCACAATGTCAATGTAGAAAATTGCATAAACAAGTGCCAACATGGAAGCAGATTTAGATGTGGCATAAGGTATGTGGTATGTCTGGCGTCATCTGAAAAAAGAAAAGAGGCTCAAAATCGATGCTAAGGTGGCCATGTTTCTACTCGATAGACAAGACGATACCGTTATGATTATATAATATGTCAACCTACTAATCGGTTATGGGTATCGTATTCACCCAATCAGTCAGAAAATGAAAGATGTTGACTAAAATATCCACTATGATGTTGCTTGTCGGCTACTCGATGTCAGTTGTCGCGAATGGTCGTGAACTTCCGTGATAGCTGGAGACAGCGTGTGCGTTCATGTATTTGTTAATTGTGAAGGTGTGGTTTTGAGGAGGGGGCGCTGAAGAAGAGGAGGGAGTATATATTTTCGAAATCTCATTCGTGTTGAATTGCCAGACCGTTTTTTCCAAGATCTCCCACCCTACCTTTAACACTGACAATGATTATTCATGGACACTTAGTAAGTACTAGATCAGATGTCTGAAAATGTTTACAGATGACAATTTATAATTCCACAAAAAGGAAAGACGGGTGTTTGCCTCAGGCACCAAATTAACCAGAACCAGTCCTGTCTCAAATGATGCTTATTTTTTGGGACACCCTGTATTATTAGATGGACACTGTTTTGTGTTTGCGTGTGTGATTCACTTTCTTTCGTGCTTCTCATATTGAATATTATATCATTCAAGTCTTGTATTTTTGTACATTTTAGCACTCACGGGTGTGCTTCTTAATGATAGCTCATAATTTAGTCATGTTTTAATTCAGAGTAAAATATCCTGTGTTTTATAGGTGTTATATTATCTTTATCAACTGCCCTGTCAACACCTGAAAGAGGACGTTCACTTCCCTCCTGCAGCTGGATGTGACTCCTCACCCTTTATTTCTCACAGGAGATGTAGGAGGCAAAGGATGTGGGTCATATGTGCATTTTCCATTGCTTCAGCTAAATCTGTTAGTGGATCAACTGTCACTAAACAGGCGTGTTGCCACACATTGGCTGTTAAAAGGATTCGGACTGTACCACAAACTGGTCTTTGTGTTGAGCAATAGGAGTGCAGCTTTCCAAAGATGAGGGTCTAACAAGCAACTTTCTGACTTTTTTCCTTTCCTGGCTGTAAGTGATCAATTAGTGCCTTGGTTTGGCAACAGTTTTCACACACTGGACTTTCTGAGGTAATCCAGGAAATGGCATGTGGGTCTGGTGGTTGTGTTTGGGCTAAAACAGGCACTCAGAGGCACGGTTTGGAACTCCTTCCTGTTGTTTACAGTCATGTGTGATTCTCCAATGATATGATTGACGTATGATATGACGTTTTGTATTTCGAGTCTGACTTTGCTGTAGGAGCCAAAATCAAGGGGAAAGCACCGAAAGTAGAAAAAAATCCCAATTCTTTCTGGCCAAAATCATAAGAAGGAATATTAATATATATGTGACCTACGGTGTTAATTTCATTGACGACATTTTTTTTTCATGATTTTCGTCAACGACCTATTTTTCCCTGATGAAAACTACACGATGACGAAAAATAGAGCGTGCCTTTGGACTAAAACTATGATGAAAGTTATTTACGCGTATTCTAAGCTTTATAACATTGTTATAATTATTTATTTGGCTCCGAGTAGTGCTGCAAATAATTTCTCATGAGAAATTAGATCTTGGATGTAACCTAAAATGCCATTAGGTTTTCCTTTTAAGTGGAATTAAGTAAACAGAAATAAAAGCTGAAGAAAACAAGTGGGTCCATTTTGAAGCTGTGGTAACTCAGTGGGTTTACATGACACTTATAAAACTAAATCATTAGAATGTCTGATATTTAACATATTGAAGTTTTAATATAAATGTACTGCGTGAATGTGTCTAATCCGATCACATTCATTGGTTGGAACTAATGGTGAAAGTCACACTTTCAGTTGTTTGATGGGCGCTGTTGAATCTGTACAAGAAGTCCTGAGAAATAAAAGGTGATTTCTATTTGTGCTGTAAGTGGTTCAGGTGGAGGGAGAGGCATAGCAAAGATGTTCATTTTTTTAACAAATATTTTGTCTTTAACTGAACAGCAGGATTAACATCAACAATAGTAGCAGTGAGTCACAGCAGAAAAGTCAGCACTTTAACTCAGTAAAATTCCACCTCTTCATCAGGTCACCCACAGTGCATCACCTGAGGGCCTTCCTGTCATTTGCAGTAAAACCGAATGGGACATGTGTGAGGTTGCCTTTTATGGAGCAGGAAATGGTGCATAGGTTGAGAGGTCAGTCCCTCCAGACCAGTCCATACTTTAAACCAGTTAACTTGTTGGAGCATGGATACAGTCCCAAACAATAAACAGCATCAAAGTGTGATCTATTTACTAATATAAATAGTTGAATTAAGGACTTTTTATTTTCTGCATGATCAATGTTGGCATTCGTCACTGTCTGATTGCCAGTGTTTGTGTAGCTTCTTGCATGGTTTGCAAAAGCAAACATTGACTGAATTTTAAAATCAGCCAAACATTAGCTACAGTCTACTGTCCTTGTATGACTTAAGTGTTTCGCAATCATCAAACAAGATATCTCAATGAAAAGTCAGTCACGTCCTCACACCGATTGGCATGGTTACACTTGTGTTTATTAAATATTGATATAACCTAAAAAAAAAATAAAAAAATTTATATCCATATTCTGGCACACTGTGAATGTGGCTTAATCTTAAAATTATGCCCCCACTGGTGGCAATAATATACTTTTAAAAATGTAGATAAATTCTGTCAGTTTGAGGCTGTGGTATTTTCTTCTCAACCAAAAATAAAGTCCTTATAGAAACAATTTATCATTTATGCAAAAGATATTAAACTCATGCATATCCAGGACTGTTTTTTGTGGCAACTTCCAAATCAATTTTTCTCTACATTTCAACCTTTCCTTAGTGATTTAACACCATTTATTACGATATACTCTACATTTTCTCTCTCTCTCTCTCTCTCTCTCTCTCTCTCTCTCTCTCTCTCTCTCTCTCAAAAAGTAACCTCTTCAAATATATTAATAAATGAACATAAAAACAAGTGTCTACAACTGTTAATTGTCCAACTATGTGGGTTTTATTGACTATCCAAATGAGTCTTATGTGAGGACAATGAAATGGCTAAAACTGTATATTATTTGTACGTATTGACAGGATTAATGATTCAGCCATTATTAAATATTTTACATCAGTAGATGGTTTTGGTCACCAGTGGTATATACTCACAGCTCAATTGAATAATTTTATTTTAAAATCATAATGTAGTGGTTTGCAGTGGATAAAACTGTCTCTTTAGTTCAACTCCAACCAGGGACCTTTCTCCCCATGTTTGTGTGTTTTTTCTCCAGGTACTCCAGCTTCCTGCCACATGCACTGACAGGTTGACATGTGAGAGTGATTGTCTTTATGACCTAATCCCAATTCACCCCTTAGCCCTCCCCATTGGCACTTGAACTTGGCACTATCCCATGAAAAGGCGCTGCAGGGGGTAGAGGTTGAAACATTCCCGTATACAATGGGACAATCCATCCACAGTCATCGATGCCGCTACAAACAGATGCAACAACTTTATTCTGGAAGAAATTACCATGCTGTCAGGAGCTGTACTCTTCTTTGACATCTTTTTGTGACTATCCACTGAAAAATGCAACATATAACCCACTGTAATAGCATTAACTAGTCAATAAAATGATTATTGTTTACAAGAAAAATATGTACATTTGCATGTTACTTTCATCACATTCATGTCCTTTTTTGCTGATTCAAACAGAACAAGTGGTGCCCGGCACAACAGACCCTGCCCCCTTGCACACATTTGACCTCATTTGCCTTATCTCCTATCATTGCAAAAACACATTTTTGGTGACTGTGACCTTGACCTTTAACCTACATTCACCAAAATTGAATAGGATCTATTCTGGGATACCTTGCACATTTCCTGAAGGTTTCATGGAAATTGGTCCTATAGTTTTTACGTAAAGCTGCTTAAACTATTAAAAACAGACAAAACCGATACCCCTCTCCCCTTTAGGGATGAGGTAATTATAGGAGATTCCTAACACTGCTCTGTTTGTAGTTTGGTCCTGAAAAATCTATGTTGCAAGGGCTAAATAGCCCTCCCCTTTAGCCCTTCCCCTCTGACTCATCGGGACACCCCTACCTCTTCACATGGAGACGCTCAATGGTGGAGTAGGGAAAAGGGGGAGGGCCAAAGGATGAACTGGAATTCAGCCTGTGTCAGCTGTGCAATGATCTGGTGACTTGTCCAGGGTGTACCTCACCTTCACCCATAGGTAGCTGGGATCGGCTCCAATAAGTGAATGAATAATGTAATGGTACTAAATAAATCAAAGCATAGGTATAGTGCACATAGAAGATAAAACATCATATTTATACTTATACTCTTATATCTATGTTATAGCTCGATAAAGTCATCATCTAGTATTTTAGATGTCTTTTCAAGTACAACCTCTTGCAAGCCAGCTTTTATATTTTATTCATCCAGCATGTCTGGGCTAATGTTTCTCATTTTGCTCTGATGCTGTAGATGAAACACAAATTGCAGGCTGTGCTGAGCTCACAGGCGCCAAGGTTTGGCAAGGCTCAGCTTTATAACACTGGCAGCTTTTAAGCCTTTTGGTTCTAATTAAAGCCACTCTCCTCTCAACACGATGGACACAATGTCTTTCATGTCTAAGGCTTCTTTGGAAGTAGTTGATCATCCAGGACTGAATGTCTTAATCCTCCTGATTATACGTATGTGCAGGGTTTAGTGAGAGAAATAATCGATGGTAAGGCCAAAGACATGGCTGGTGAAAAGGGATGATGCAGGATCAAAAACCTGCCTTTCACTTTACTTACAACCTGTGAAGAATGTATGAGTAAGTGTTACCACAGTGTATCATTTTATTCTCACTGAGCAGTTATGTGGTGACCTAAGACTTTCATTGTGTCAGTTTACTTACAGCTCTTCCTCCTCAACTTTTATCTCTTCCTCTGTCGACCAAACCCACTTCTCCTGTTTCAGCCTATAAAGCTTTAACATGTAACTTGTTTTTTTTATCTCAGAACACAACATCAGGTGTTTCTACTTAAAGCATCTGGTTTGCTCAGTGCTGGTGGTCTCTAGCACTTTCTGTTTATGAATCTGTGATTTCTTATCCACACAGAAGTGATTACATCCATTTTAAAATAATGTTTTCTTTTTACATTAGTCAGAGGCAGATGCTGGATTAGACTCACGGCCTTATCACTGATTCTCTTTAGAACAAAATGAGAAAAGCACTTAACTATCTTTGTCTCAAAACAATAATAAATTAAGCACATTACAACATGTATCTGGATGATTGTATTAACTCCAGCAGTGACTGTGTGTTGTGTTACATGTTTAGGCATTTCCTCTGAGTCTGAAACTTCTTGGCATCTTATTTTTCAACTAGAAAAATATTTAATATCCTAATGTAATGGTGTGGCAGAAAACACAATGATGACACAAAATGCTTTGTAGTGACAAGTAATGATCAACAAAAGACTGAACATGACAGTAAATGAATATGTTTATGACAGTGATCATTATTTCAGGCAAAAGTCATCATTTCATGTCAAATATGATTCACAAAAGGTTGAATATCCTTTAAAAAAAAGTATTATTAAAGGATAGCCTTGCATTAACTACTTAACACATGGAGAAGCTCTCTATCCAAATTTCCAAACAGAGTCATGTTCATCTAATAAACTTGTGTGTTGATCCTGCCATTATTTAATTGTCACTGGGTGATATAATTCAACATACTGTATAAATGTCAAAATAGAGAATCTCATGATACCTATAAAGTGAAGTTTTCCCTCAAAGATCAAAATTGGACAAATCATGGAACATAACAGTATAACAACGATTATGAATGAAACTGTTTTTTTTATGGACACGTGTGGAACTTAAGAGTACAAACTCATGACTCAAAGCTCAAATTAGTCCCCCAACACAGATACAAATATTTCATGAAAGCCCTTAAGAAGACTTGGCACATGTCCCATCAGTCATTTGATCTGACTTAACATCATGCTGATTCTGAAAAATGACTTCAGGTATTTTTGTATTTCATGCCCAAGTCGCATTTTTATTTTGGACGCTTTATGGAAACATTATTTTTCTGGAGCTAAGGGCAGTCTCAGTGATCCCTCCTGGCTCAGACAGGTTTTCCATGATGCCATCAGCCTTCGTCCTGACAGGCTCCTCCTTGATGTGTTTTATGAGCTGGATGGGGATGCTCTGTTTCATTTCGACCATGTATTTTTTGACCAGACCAGAATTTGTCTGGAGTAAAATAAACAATGAGTAAACTGCACTGATTGCAGTGGCTGATGGTTTGCCTCCTGTATAGGCTGTTTGCACAATCTCGTCAGATTATGGAGAGGTTTTGGCCTAAAACATCTTCAACTGTAGGTGAGGTCACCTTTAGACTGCTCATTTCTTGTCAGCGTTACTATGTACTAAAGAACTCAGCTGTAATTGTAACCACTTGTTTCCATCAAACTTAATACTAACCATATTTCTCACATTTAGCACAAACTCTTCCAGCTTCTTTTTTTCTTTACCTCCTAATTGTCTCTTTTGTTCACCATGAAGTCACAGACCACAAGAAAAGTTGCAGATGCAGTTGTTTGCTTGATTAAGTGTGAATGTTTGCCCTTGGGTAATCAATTTTTTTAGGGGGGGGGGTTTATACAAAACCTATAAAAACCCATTACATCTACCACATCTAGAGGGAACATAATAAGCGTAATGCAGGAACATTTTAATTGTAAATCATTTAGTCTTTACACACAACCATAAAAATCCAAAATTATATGTTTAGAATGCATCCAAACACACTGAACCAAATTAAAGAGGAGTTGCAATGACAAAATGTGATTACACTATCCATTTGGTGAAAATATGAGTCAGTGATTAGTATTTTGTTTTTTTTTATAGAAGTGGAGTGGGGCTTTGCCTACAAGTGGCTGTTATTTTACACCCTTCACAAATTCATTCACACTATGACAAACCTATATATTATTTTCATATTATATATTTGACATCCTTTATGATGAAATTTACCACATAACAGATTCTAGTTGACGAGTCAATTCATTTGAGCAGGTGGAAACAGAGCTAACATTAATGTATCAGTAATAAACCCTATCCAAATATACATTGATTTGATTTTTTTGATTTGAATGATTTATTTCGAACATGTGTAAAGTGCAACAATAATCAATACAACAATAATAATAATAATAATAACAATGACATGTCCTAAAAGGAGTAGGATGAAGCATAAGCTTATTTAATCCTACCCCTTCATCACTTCCCCAATAACCTTAATTCCTCGTATAGCAATAGAGTGCATAGTACAAAAATGATAATAAAAATAATAACAATACCAATAATAAATAACTGAAGTACCAAACATAGACATATATACAAAAAAACAAAAAAACAACAACAAATGAGCAGATAGGAAAGTAGGTAACAAATAGGTTTTTTTTTGTTTGTTTTCCTTTTTTTTCTCTTCCCTTCCTTCTTCTTTTTTCTTCCTTTTTTTCTTTTTACTTTTTCTAATTTGTCTGCATTTTGTTCTTATTTTCACTATTAGCTAGTTAACTGGCAGTAAAAATTAACAGTATGGTCAAAAGTATCAGTTCACAGAGTGACTGTGTTGTAACTTTACAGAATTGCATACAGCCAATGCACACAGCGAAGACAACAAATGGACCTGTTGCTATTGTTATTTTCTGTATTTCCTCCATCACCTAACATGGGGACATTAAAATGTCCCCTCTCACTGCCCATTTCATGGTTTTGGTGCTGACAAAAAGTATTTCCTCCTCTTCATTCAAGCAGCTGTCCTTCACATTGTAAAAGCTGCTCTCTGGTTATCCATTACTCTGGGAAATATCAAAGAAAGCATTGCTGGATAAGCTCCACATCCTTTGGTTTTTGCTTGCTCAGTATATTGTATCATTTCAGACTGTAACACATGTTATGAATTGTCAAACCTGGGAATAACGGCAGTCGTCATTCAGTCACTCAGCTTATTTGAAATTTTTTTTTTTTGGCATCTCATTTAATGTTTCTCAGTAGAGGTCAGACAAATAATGAGAGAACTAATAACTGGAAAATAGACATATGTCTTAAGTCTTTCACTCTAAAATCCCCTCAGTCTCAGAGAGGAAACCAAAGCACTACAACACTAAACTGAAGCTGATGACAGTGAAGAGTCCAGGCCTCCTTTCCATCTGACATGACCACGTTTCTCATACCCAGATCTGTTCTAGATGTGGTTTTACTGCAGAGGAACAATCCGTTTCTTAGAAGAACTCTTCCTATTACAGCTGTTCTCATTACAGCTGCAGCCAGTGTCACCACCATCCAGAGACATATTCAGATGTGGAGTTGAGATTAATAAGTGTGTGTTCAGTTACCATCTGAGCTGTGCTGGCTCTGTGACCACAGCATGTGTGCTTTTGGAGCGCTGCAGCAGAGATGAGGAAATCTGTAACTCTTTCACTGCAGCATTGACTAGAGACAGGAAGGACTGTTCCCAACACATGTATGCCTCTGTACACAATTCTTGTTCATCTTCAGCATCTTGTGTTCATTTCCCATTGAATTATTTCAAAATTATTATGGAACGAAGCTAGTTGCTACAATAAACTTTTTAGAAAGAATTCGTGCAAATCAATTATTCCTGCTGATCTTTTGTTTTTTTAATTCTGCTGTTAACTATTGCAGGCGGGAGCTTAGTTTCAGAGTCCTGAGGCTTTTATGGACGGGGGGGGGGGGGGGTGGGCCTTACCAACCTGTAACATTTACTGATTCCCAGGTGAGGAAAGTAACTCTTTTTAATGAACTCATCATTATTTTGCATTTTAAAGCCCTGTTGGGCTCTATTTAGCAAAGCCACCCCTGCTGTTAAAAGTGGTTTCCATATGGTTTAACATTACCGCCCACACACTAGGAGCTTTACATACTATAACTGACCACATACATAGATAAACTTTATTCAGAAGTTATAAAAACATGTTGTATTTGCTTAAGTGAAAGAATAAAACTAGAAGCGTGTATATATATATATATATATATATATATATATATAACATTCATAGTTTAAAAAGTTTTTGAAACCACTTGAAAAATAATTTGCTTTCCAGCCACACTTCATTATTTATCTGTACAGATGTGTCATATCCTCACTAATAACAGTTACAGCACACATTGGTGATCACAGCAACATCATCTGTGAAGTTTTCTGCCAAATGTTCATTAATCCTAGAGTAAATATCACTATGTGACAACAGTTCCTGTGACCTGCATTAGTGTTTGTGGAAAATAATAAAATATGGCAGAACAAAGATCAGAAGGGGCAAATGACTCAGTTGTGCAGAACAAAAACAAGCTGCTTTGGTCATTTCAAACCCCATATGGACTATGATTTCGCTGTGTGAGTCCTCAGTCACAAAAAAGAGCTTCAGCTCTGACGGGATGCTCTGAGGTTAGATGTACCAAATACTTGGCAGATTTTGGACTAAAGAAATAAAATCCAGTTATTTGATCATGTCTTTATAATTCATGAGAATGGTGTTGGTGATTTAAAGCAGCTTTTAATACAAACCAAACCGACGAAACAAGCATACAAATATTGTATGTCAATCGTGTCTTAATTGCACAGATTGAGAAGTGGAAAGAAAACACATACAAGTGAAAGCTTCTCAAGTTTATAGAGTCAGGTGACATGTTCACACCTGGAGACAGAAAGTGTTGGGGGCAAAACTTCCCCCACACCCAAAGACAGACAGCAGCTTGTTTGCTGATAACTATAATTTGGAAAAGTGTTAACCTCCCACATAGGTAAAAGATTAAAGGATGAAGACAAGCTTATAGAATTTCTTTATTTAACTAATTAAAGGTTTCTGGAAAAGAAAAATTAGAGGACAACTGGTGTACAACAACTGTCACTACTGTACTTGGACTTAAAGATGAAACAAACATTACCTTCAAGAACATTTAAAAGCAAAAACTGCCGCTATGTAAATCTGCTCATCCCTTAAATTAAGTTTCTGGTTGAAGGCTGTTTAGACAATATGTTACCCAGCTGTCTTTTCTTAGGAAATCCTGGTATAGAAAGTCTGACCAAACCATTCTGTGACTGACTGTCCAACCATGTTTCTAACACAATTTCATCACTTTTTTTCCACCTATTCACACAACTTCATGCCAAGATTTCCATTTTATGTGACACACCATTTGTGGGAGTGCATCTCTACATGTGGAACCAATTTGCTGTGAGTTAATGAGTTTTGCAGGTGGTTGGAGTTGTTGCGTGCTACGCTGTAGTGGGGAATAGAGAGCAGACACTGCAGTTTGGCTAAGGTAACTGTTCCCTGTATGGTTATGGAAGGCTCAGATGGATTGGGTTACACGTTTACCTTTGATGATACTTTTACGTCATGTATGCATTTATTAGATATTTTCTCATTTCATATTTCAGATCTAAAAGTGCACTATGGAGGAATTGCTTGTGTGATTATATTAAATTTACCGCATACTGGAGTCTGTTGTGTGTTCATATTAGATTCCTCTGTTGTGAAGCTCATGGATTCCATTGCCTACATTCCACGATAACAGCCACAATACACTGATTTATATATGTACATGAGTCACATCAAACCTCACACCTGCTCTCAAATTCTTCCATGTATTTTTTTTTTGTTCTTCTCTACCACAGCGGCACAATATTGACTTGGTTTGACATGATTGTCATGACCACACAACTGTGGGGTGAGTCACTAAACGACTGCTTCAAGTAGGCTGCCTCTGCTAGCTCCAGCCCAACTTTTCCTTTTCTGTTTATTATAGTCATCTCTCCTGGATTTATTTCTAAAGAAAATATAACAATCTATGAATAATAAAATAATTTTCTACATGTTTTATACTAGATTGAGTACTAATTTTTTTTCATTTTCTTTTGGAACAATGTCTTATTTCAGTTAATGAGCCTGTGTTGCCTGTCCAGTCACACTAAACCTTTCAGATTAAATATATTCAGTTGTGAATGCTCAACATTTTAGAAATACTACTACTAACTCGAACTTATTAAGTAGTTGTAACATGTTCATTTTAAGTACTTCCATCAAATTGTTTTAAGGGGAAGTATTGTGGATAAAAGTGAGCATACCTTAAAAACATAGATGAGGTACAACCGAGTGGAATTAAGTCATTAAATGCTGAGAATGATATTGTCCCATCCTTTCAAATAAGGATTTTTTAAAAATGTAACTGATGTAGTAGATGCTGAACTACAGTTTCAGAGCACTCCAAATCTCTTACACCAAAATTACAATCACAAAACACAGGAATTTCATTCAAGGGTTCAGTTGGCAGAATGTGTCGTCCAATGACTGAAGGGTCAGAGGTTTGTGTCCCAGATCCGGCTGTCCACATGTCCAAGTGTCCTTGAGCAAAGACACTGAACCCTGCCTTAGTCACCCAGTAGGTCTGGCAGAACCTTAGAATACCAAGTTAATAAGTAAAATTTTAATTTAAGTATACTTTAATAAGCACCTAAATGTTAAGTTCTGGAGAAAAAAAATTATGTTTCATCAACTTAAAATAACTGAAGCAATATATTGCCTTACATTTTTTTTAGTTCTGGTAACTTTATTTTGAATAAACTTTTATTTTTTATATACTTGATAATTCTTTCCATCTTTTTGCACAGTGTGGGGAGTCAATCCCAATTTCGTTGTGCTCAAGTACCATGTACGAAGGCTCAATGACAATAAAGTTGAATTGAATATGTTATATTGTTGCTTACATGATTCTTCATCTATTCGAACACACAATAATCATCAAAACATAATTGAAACTGGTCAACAAAATGTTTTTTTTTTCCTTGTACTTGTCTAATTGTAACCACTGTATCCCCTGAAGCATGGTATTTAACTCTACTCTACATTAGGCTTCATATAAAATATCATAAAAGAAGAAAGAAAGCAAAAACATACAAAGACACCCGTTTGTTTCAACATGTCTAAGTGAAAATGAGTAACGATGCTTGTTATATTGCATATGACAAGTATTGTGTGCACACATTTGTAGGGACCACCTATGACCACAGTATGGGTCACATACTGCCTCATCCTACCCTATGGTGGCTGACAAAGGCATACTCTCTTTATAGGTAGTATTTGAGTTCTTTGCTCTGAGCTTTATGTTAAGGTCATGTGACAGGTTCAAAAGAAATATGGACATAGCAACAATAAGGATGTGTAGACATAAGTTCCCTCCAGGATTACAATTTATTTACAAACTTTATGCCAGAAATACCAATAAAATATATTAAAATTACCAACTTTATTACTTTAAAAGCACACTGAAACGAATAAAAAAAAAAAGGGGGGGGGGGGGGTGCTACAGGTCAGCCAGGCCACCAGGGGGAAGAAGAACCAATAAGGCCAGAGTATTAACCCCACTTCGTACCCCACCTGTGCACAAAACCCAACTATATATAAAATAATAATAATAATAATAATAATAATAATAATAATACGTAAAAATAAAATAAAACTGTGTAAAGCATGCAAAATTAAACTACCACAACCAGAGGAGTGTGAAGCTAAGTGAAACAACCAGTCCCTCCACGAGACCTGCAGCACACAACGAAGAGACAAAAGTTACTAAAAACCCATTAACGACTAAATTCTGGCTTTCTTGGAAGTAAGGATTAAAACTAACAAAACTCAACTCAAATTACATTAACCAAAATTAAACGGAGCAGAAGCTGAGGACGAACTTTCCGGGAAAAAAAATACACTTGTAACAAAGCTAAACAAAACAGAGCTGAAACAAAACAACAGAACAGCAGTGGCAGTATGCCTATCAAAGATTAAAAAAATAAATAAATAAATGTTAAAACGTACCAGCATTGGAAACAAAACCAAAGCTAAAATTAATTTAAAAGCCATAAAAACATCCACGAAGATAAAACATGTACATACCATAAACACACAGAGCTCTTTGAGAGAGAAAGCAGCAGAGAGAGCGACCCCATGTGTCTGGGTTAACTTTAATAGCGAAATTTAAAAAAAAAAAAAAAAAAAAAAACCTTTAATAGCGAAATTAAAAAAAAAAAAAAACCTTTAATAGCGAAATTAAAAAAAACAAAAAAAAACCTTTAATAGCAAAATTGCTATATGCGGAAGTAGGTGGAGTTGGTTCTACGGTGGCTGTACAGGGACAATAGGCCACTGGTCACAGTAGCAACAATAGTTTGGCTGTTTTTAGTGGTGGATAGTAGGACATGCTTCCATAAAACATGAATATGTTGCTCTAAACAGAGGGTTTAAATATGATTTGCTGTAATTGACAGCTGATATGATTCTATATGGAAGCTTATGATGACATTAAACAACATCAGGTTCATCTATATATCAGGTTTTGTTAGTGACATACATATAAATGTCATTATTTGTATGGTTTTAAAACTTATAAAATGCATAGATGGAACAAAAAGTAACAAATGAAGGTACCATGAGTATAATTTGAGTCAGACCAGAGGAGAGAGCTGCAGAGGGAAGGTGTGTGATTTCATATTTTGGCATTTGTCTTCTTCTGATTTCATCCTCTGCAACATTTAGGAGATATTAACGGAGGCCCAGACTGATTTGGCAGTGCAGTGGCTGACAATATCACATCACAGCAAGAAGGTCCAACAAGATATTGATTCCAGTTCTGACAGGGCTTTGTGTTTTGAGTGGTGTCCATGTTCCCTTCAGGAACTCTAGCTATCCTCCACTGTCCTAAGATGTGAACTTAGTAGGTTAATGGGTTAGTTTAAATCAACCACAGATGTGAGTGAGAGAGTAAAAATGAAGTGTTGTAAAATGAATTAATAATATGGTTCAGTCTTAAACATAGCTTGGAACACTAATGCACTACAACAATGGAGGCCACCCTTCATAACATACACTGTAAACCTGAAAAAGTTAACAGAACTAAAAAAAATAAATGTAAGGCTATCAATTATTTTAAATTGATGAAATAACATTTTCCAGAACTTAAAATTTAAAAGCTTATTAAAGTATACTTAAATTAAAACATTACTGATTAACTTTATATTCTGCCTTTCAGTTAGTTCTACTGGGAGACTAAATCATGGTTCAGTGTCTTTGCCCAAAGACACTTGGACACGTGGACAGTCGGAACCAAGACGCAAACCACCGACCCTTCAGTCATTCAACAACCCACTCTACCAACTGAACCACAGCTGCCCCTGAATAAAATTGCTGTGTTTTGTGATTGTAATATTTTTGGTGTGATAGATATTGGTGGTTATTTGGAGTGTTCTGAGATTGTATTTCATCATCTACTACATCAGTTTATTTTTTCAGTCATCCTTATTTGAAACAATAGAAATAACAGTACAATATCATTCTCAGCATTTAAAGACTTACTGTAAGTATAACTTAACTTAACCTCATAAGTTAAGTTATGTTCACTTATATCCACAATAGTTCCCCTTAATAAAAATATTAGTTGGAAGTACTTAAAAAGAAGAACATGTTTCAGCAATGTAATACATTTGAGTTAGTAGTAATATTTCTGAAACTTTGAGAATTCACAACTGAATATATTTAATTATTCTGAAAGTTTGAGTTTACATTGCAGGAAGGAAGTCTGTTCTGGGATAGTGTTAGAACACTGTGGTTCAGTAGATGTACAGTAGTGAAAGCATTTTTTCACTTAAGTAAAACATTTCATCCAACCTCACGTTATCATGAAATATTTGTCGAAAAATCAGTTTTGTGTTTGAAAAGATGTTACTGCTTCAGACAGACATGAACAAATGCTAGTTTTAATTTTTGTGTTAATTGTCAACATGAAAAAATAAGAAAAACTAAATTCTTGACAGTTGCAACATGTCATGGCCTGGATGTGTTTCATTATCTTGCTGAAACATTCACTTTTGACCTGGACAGAACAGAGCATGTGCAGAACAGAGTGTGTGAATATGGGTTTGGAGAATAGAACAGTACTTGGCAGAGTTCAACAACTTAATGATTCTTAACATAATATATCACAGATGCATGGGGTGTCCAAACACTTTCTCCCACCACTTTAGATGACATGACCTTAGTCACTGATGATGATTTTAAGGTGACAAAAACAACTTGATTCTTACTTGAGATTATACTGCACACAACCCATCATTTAAAATATTATATTCCATTTCTGCATTTACATTTTCCTCAATTATACATATTAAACTTTTAAGAATGCATATTTCTTCACCACAACACAATTACAAATGTTGGATTACATGTAAATGTTTCTGCTCATGTTGTGTGATGTGTGAGCAGAAGTGTGTGTGTGTTACACCACAGCTGTCTGAAGGCCATTGCAAAATAAAATGGATAGTATTAGCCTTGGGGAGAAAAAAAAAAAAAAAACGAAATGAGGAAGGAAAAAAGAATATTCTATGAATGAGTCACTGGGTGAAGGGAGGAGTGATGTCGACCCAGTCTTCACATAAGAGACAGTGTGTATGTGTGTGTATGTGTGTGTTTGTTGGGGGTGGAGGGGGGCACCGTGAGGATCGCTGGGGCCTTCTGGACCCAAGCTGTTGTTCTGAGTGCAGATACAGTCACACATGCATACAATGATCCAATATATACACAGAAGCACAAACAATAAAACACACTTGGATATTTTACTGCCTGCGATCTATTACTGTACACTTGTGTGCGTGTGAAGAAGTTCAAGTACTTCATTATTGTACTAAAGTACAGCAATATAAACATACAATACTTTTCTGCTTATTATATTTTTAACTTTTACTCATTTTAATATTTTTTTTTCTCTTTTCATACCAGTAACTCAAGAACTCCAGCATATTTGTGCTTGAGGAGTTTAGAATAGAATAGAAACAATTTAATAGTGTTTAATGTTGTATAAGCAGTATAAATTATAGAGTTAAAGCTCATGAGAAATGATTTTATATGTGTGTGTGTGTGTGTGTGTGTGTGTGTGTGTGTGTGTGTGTGTGTGTGTGTGTGTGTGTGTGTGTGTGTGTGTGTGTGCATGTGCACATTTATATAAAAAAACCATTAGGAGTTTGTATTCTTTGTGTATTTACATCAGGGGTTTCCAACCTATTCCACAAAGGGCCGGTGTGGCTGCAGGTTTTTGTTGAAACCAAGCAGCAACACACCAGACTTCAATCAATGAATCAACTGATCTCAGTCTGCAGAGAGTCAATTGGTCAAACTGTGAACTCTTGGTTGGTTGGAACAAAAACCTGCAGCCACACCGGCCCTTTGTGGAATAGGTTGGAGACCCCTGATTTACATCATTTCCCTCAGGAATAAAAGCAGTAATAGCACAAAACAGCATACATGAAAAAACATGTGAATATCTATTAACATGTATGCACATAACTAAACCTATTTCCATTTCTAAAAGCACCAGATTTGTACATTTCTGACTTAAGCTTTGAGCATAATAATTTCATATTCATTATTTACTCCCCTTGTTCATTCATCTATCATACAGATCATGTTTATACTCAGTCTGATGAGAGAATTAACCACATTGTCTCTAAAATAACTTCAACTGATAAAAGCAGTATAAATCCAGGCCAAGGAACCTTATCTTAGTTTAACAACAGCCACACAGATTCCAATCTAAATGGATGGTACAATATTATATGAAATATATGAACTTTGTGTGTTCCATCATGTGAGCATCAAACCCAATAAATGTAAGAAGACAAACAATGTGCCAAAAAGTGAGATATAGCAGGGGGGGGGGGAATCACAAGAAAATTGCACATCATTTAAAGGAATGATACTTTGCTTTTTAAAAAGGAATGATTTATTATAAAACATTTCTATCATGGGGGGTGAGGAAGGAAGGACTCAGATGTTCAGTGCTGCAGGGAGAACAGATTTAACAAACAACAGAACCAAAATCATGACAAAGACACAGACAGAACACAAACACCTGGGGGTAGAACAGCCACAGTCCATGGTGGTTATGAAATGTCTATGTTATGGTGACATGGGTACATAGGCAGCATGTCCAGGTTATGGATGTGACAACCTGAATGGTCCCACACCAGCTACTGCAAGCCTCACTGCTTATGTAGTTGCCGATCAGCAATGGCTTGCAGCTGCGCAGGGTGGACCAGCTGATCTGGAGTGGATCTGGGGCAAAGGTTGAGAGGAGAGGAGAGGAGAAGATCTGGGGGAAAGGTCGTGGCAGGTTGTGACAATTTCCCTGTAGTCCACATAAACTGTAAATGTTATGCTTAGGTCTGGTTTCTTCATTAATTCAACTCCACAGGTCCATCTTCTTTCCTATTTCTGAGTAATATCACTGTGAGCCCTGGACCTTTAAATTCAAATGAGTCACTTCACACCTCACCCCCTCCAGTGTGTTGACTGTGGTACTCTGTCCCATTCAACCAACAACTAAACATTTGAACATTTGACTGTGATCTTTGACCTACATTCACCAAAATATAATGTGATCTATTCTGGACCACCATGTATATTTACTGAAAATTTCATAGAAAGTTGTCCAGTAGTTTTTGGGTAAAGCTGCTTACAAACAAACAAACAAACAAATCAAACCAAAAACCACACCCCTCTTCCCTTCGGGAGGCGGGGTACTGAACCAAAGGTTAATAAAATTGAGTTTAGCACAATATGACCCCCTTAAAAAATACAAAACTAGAATAAATATACTGAAATATATTTTCAGTATATTGTTTTTCAGTCTGTTTGTGTATAAATTAGAACAGAGTCACATTTGCACAGAAACCGCTAATAAAAATGACCTTCGAACGGTTTCTTTTTAACTTTTTATATGTGTCTATGTATACTTTTAAAGTCAAATCAGTGCTTGCACCAATATACTGACCTTCCAGGTCCTGTCTGTCCTCCAGAGTGGACAGTATCAAAGCTTCAGCCATCCTCAGCCTTGCTTCACTTGTAACAGAGTTCAGACTGGAACATGTGAAAGATTGTTTTCTTTATGACCATTGATTTGTCCATACAGGAAGAGATTAAAATGAACCACCTGCTGTTTATAGTCTTTGGAGGATTTAGTAAATAAGTGTTTTTCCAGTAAGTGTTATTTAAATGTGAATGAATGTGGTGTGACATCATCATCATTTGCTTAATTGATTACACTTATTTCATTAATTGGTCTGTCTGTATCAAGCTGATCAAAAAAAAAAGGGAATTTCCCCCTCATTTACAACCTTATTACTTTTCCTTTTCCACTCTATGCTGTTGTTTGTTGTTTACTTAATAGCCACCAGAATAAAAAAGAAGCATATCTCACTCACCACAGTTTCACTGAACTGTCCACTTGACACCATGATTGTATATGTCACAATAAAAGCCATTTAATATAAAGCTTCTCTCAGCAGAGCTCAACACTTGGGAAAAGGTTTTCTCGTGTTGCAGTTTATGTTAGCATGTTTGACAGTCATGTTATCTGGCAGAAGCACTAGTTTTCCAGATGGTTGATGGTGGTTAAAAGTTGCAGGAAGTTGCAGAATGTGTTGAAGCTTTTGCCAATATCCTGTGTGTGTATTCAGTTATAAAATGCATGTAAAGATTGGTGAATATAATGTAGATTTGTGAGTTTATGCAATGTTTATATATTGGGAATATAAAGGGATTCAACCTGTCAGGGGATGATAGTGAGATGTAAACGACATGGCAATAAGGCAGAGTCATAATTATTTACTGCATGTAGTGTATGAAGATTAAGTATTAAGTAAGATTAAGTAAATACATATATTCCAAACACATAGGATGTGTTCATACTTTTGCTCTGGCAGATGTTTTAGTCTTTCATATATCATACTGTGGAGAAAAAAACTGAATATAGTTTTATTCACTGCCTCCTGAAAATAAGTAGATTTTTGTACTTTACTAAAGGGCACATTAACAAGAAAAAAGGTTAGAACAACAAACAAAAACAATACATATATTTTCTGGTCAATCATATTGTTGTCCTAGTAGAAAAAGTTCTTTATTTAATGTCCATATACACACAGGACTGATGTTTCATTGTATAGTGGCCCAACAGTAAACTGAGGTGCTTCTCCAAGGACCCAAGTGAACACAAATATCTAATGAATTTGTTCAATATTTGATTTGTCCTAGTGATTTCACATTATGAATGAGTTGGAGTAATGTCTAAATTAGGCTTGTCAAATTTAATTTTAATGTTTAATCAGATTGATCAAAGGGTGGCTTTCGATTGATTTTGAAAAAACTTTGTCAGTTCAGCCTTCTGTCTATGAATGAAGATTTTGTCTGCAAGTTGTGCACAAAATACACTAAGAAACACAAAAAATGTGGAGAAACATATATGTAAGACATGCTAATATTCACAAAAAGTTAAACTAAGACAATAAGTGATGAAAAATCCAAAACCTATCAAAAAGTCTTCTAAAATACAGAAGAAACCCACCAAAAAATGGGAAAGAATATTTGTTGGAGCCCGACTCAAAGTTAGTAAAAGAGAGGTGTAACATATCATGCAACAGTAAATGTGGGCTAGACTTCGTTAAATCCTGACAAACATTAGTTGCTTTAAGTCTAATTTTTACTTGTAGGAAAGAGAAAAATACAAAATGGATTTATCAATGTATATCCCAATGTTGTTTGAAGCCTTTAATCAAAGGTTGAGCATTTCAGTTGAGATGGGATTTGAACCTATGACATCTGTGTTATGAATGATAGGATTTACAGAACTGAAGCCACTGAAATATAGTAACCTGTTGAGGAAGAGGTAGCAGTAGAAGCAGTTCGGGTGTGTCAGTGTGACCCGTCACCTCCGAAGAAGCTTTGTAGCTGTATGAGCAGAGCAGTTCCAGCCCACGTGTGCGCAGAGAGAGAGAGAGAGAGAGAGAGAGAGAGAGAGAGAGAGAGAGAGAGAGAGAGATCACTGGCGGCGGGTCACTGGCGGGGGGTCACTGGCAGTGGGTCACTGACGGCGGGTCACTGGCGGCAGGTCACTGGTGGCGGATCACTGGTGGTGAGTCACTGGTGAGTCACTGGTGTGTCACTGGCGGTGGGTCACTGGCGGTGGGTCACTGGCGGTGGGTCACTGGTGGTGGGTCACTGGCGGTGGGTCAGTGGTGGTGGGTCGCTGGTGGTGAGTCACTGGTGTGTCACTGGTGGTGGGTCACTGGTGGTGAGTCACTGATGGGTCACTGGTGGTGGGTCACTGGTGGTGAGTCACTGGTGGGTCACTGGCGGCGGGTCACTGGCGGGTCACTGGTGGGTCACTGGTGGGTCACTGGCGGGTCACTGGTGGGTCACTGGTGGTGAGTCACTGATGGGTCACTGGTGGTGGGTCACTGGTGGTGGGTCACTGGTGGTGGGTCACTGGTGGTGGGTCACTGGTTGGTCACTGGTTGGTCACTGGTGGTGGGTCACTGGTGGTGGGTCACTGGTGGTGGGTCACTGGTGGGTCACTGGTGGGTCACTGGTGGGTCACTGGTGGGTCACTGGTGGGTCACTGGTGGGTCACTGGTGGGTCACTGGTGGCTGCAAGCTTTTCAAGTGATTAACTAAAGAAGAGGAAGACGGTACAAACAGGATAAAAACAGGATATCCTGTCAGATAATTACATGCAGCAGACATAGAAACAACTGAAGTTGAACAATTTCCAGGTCTTATGCTATTGTGGGTTTGAATGGATAATTCATTTGAGGTCCCAGTGCAGCTAAAGTCAATGAGTCACTCCTCTCAAATGACCCACTTCTTTTAGTGTGGTAAGGAAACTTTGCAACGTAACCAGGAACAGTTTGTCTCTAACCACAAGAAATTATTTTTCACCCTTTTTGCCCCTTAAACCCCTGCTCTTTTTCTGTCCAAATCCTCCTGTCATCTCAAAGAGGAAGTTTGATGACATCCTAATCTCTGTCCCGCCATAGCCTCTAAATTCCACCGCTACTCTCCTGCTAATGGTCACCTCAACAGTCTGTGCTTTTGGAAAGTCCTCACTTCTTGAAGTCTGCTCTCTGCTGTTTACCAAACACAGAAACAGTGAGACTCTGCTACTGACTGTCATGTCCCATGTGTCCAAATATCCTCCCTTAATCAGCATTTCCAAAAGTCATTTCTCGGGTCACTGTTTTTGGAATAGCCCCCTGTACAACAGACCTCATCTATAATTCATAAGTGGGAGTTTGTTTACTGTCTATTAGAAAAGCTAAAACCAGTCATTTCAAAGTAATCATTTTAATAAATCACAGCTTTGTTTCATCCATGTTATTTCAAACAAACACACATGGAGAGCAGATTGAAATTAGCAAGTAACTGAATCGGGTACAAGTGCATCTTCTCTATTTAGAGATTGATGTTTATGTGCACAATCACTAACAAATAAATAAATTCATCATTTTGTTGTTTATTTTTATTTATTCAGAGACATAGCACATAAATCAACAATACTGAAAATATACCAGTCTGAGCCCAGTGGTAGGAAACCCAGTAAAACAGCAACACAGTGTCAAGCATCACCTGCTGTTTTATTTGCTGATTTGGATCACAGTCTTAGAAACAGGAAGGGACTGTGATGTATTGTAAACACATGCAGTAAAATTGCAGCCCAAGCATTGTATGATTTCCAAACATCTCTTATATGGTATTTAGATAAAGCTCAGTCAATCTAGGATGGCTTGAGTTGTGGGTTTGTCTTGTTTCCACCTGGTTGTAGGTTGTCAAAGACAAAATGTGAAGTGAACAAAGGGAAGAATTCCTTCATCCAATGACATGAAATTTGGCAACTGTTTTGTCCAGACTTTTGATGAATGTAAATCAGCCACTGGCTCTATAGCAACAGACAAAGTGATATTTCAAACCATAGTTCTGTGACAGTAGCTACTGCAAAATAAATATAGATTTCATACATATTAATACAAATTCACATATTAAAACTTTGAGGTGTATTTCATGGAAAGGGAGATATAATATATTATTTTTAAAGCTTTCCTATCTTGGAATGTTCTTCTTTTAGACCAAAAAAGATAGATTGCTGATGTTTAAAGCACTTGGACAAGACATGAAATCCATTTTTGTTGGCTGTATGAATATTTTCCCTTATGTAACCCCTAATGTGTCAGTGCTGATGTGTTCTGAATGGAGGGTTTAGTTTAAAAATTCAGAAAAATTCAAGTTTTTTTAGTGTCATTTGACTGATAATTTTGTTGATGGAACTGATGTACAGGTGTCGAAAAGCAACTGATTAAAAAAAAAGAAAAATCCCAAACTAAAACTACTGGAGCCAAATTAAAACACTAGTCATTCATTCCTATTTTTCTTATTTATTTATTTATTTGTTTATTTATTTATTTGGGGGGGGGGGGGGTCATGTTATTGGTTATTTTGTGAATATTTATTAGTTTCTGTTGATGTTGTTACTCACTTTTGTTTATTTTTTTCTACATTTTGTTTTTTTATTTTATAATTTTTCTTCACTTGTGTTCTGTTAGTGTCTTTGTTCATGTTACATACTATTTTGTTCAGTTTTATATCCATTTTTGTTCATTTTGCTGATCAGTTTGGCAGTTTTTGTTCATTTTGTTGCTTTTTTTTTTTAATTATTTTTACTTCTTTTTTTTTTACTGTGGAATTACTTAAGTCTCAGGAGAATTAAACACATCTAAATAAATGCATGCAGCTCATAGTTGTGATGTTTAGTTTGGATAACCTGCTCAAATCTAATCAACACAATGAGGGGATAACCTGTTGTATAAAAACATCTACATGCCAACAAAATGCATCAAAGCAGAGGATCTCTGAGAGAAATCCCTGCAGGATATCAGCCACAGGTTGCATGTTTGTAAAGACGTAGCTTTACTGTGCTGTATTGTGTTTGCCGTGAACTCATGCTCTGATGTCATCACTTATCTGGCACTCTGGCCCAGACCCAAAACCACACCTGCATTAAGTGAAGCATTAGACATGTGAGTGCTGAAAGGTCTCTGTGCTGCTGTGACAGGCATGATGAAGACATTCACATCCGTTTTGGAGTCTCTCTGACTGACGCCTCTGGCAGCCATCCAGATAGGGCAAACAGGGTGTTGAGTGAAACACACAAAAAAGAGCTGAATATCCCACCAGACATGTGTGCACTTGATAAGGTGTTTGAACTTTACAAGATTATGATGTGCAGCTATTCATCAGTTTGTCTCTTTGATGTTTTTTTATGTTTTCAACACAATAATTAGGTGATTTTATACAATAGTATTATAATTTCTAGCATTATAGTAGAAAAAATTACCATTAAATAGTTTGTCATACTAGAGTTTCTATCCATCACTTATATATTCTGTATAGTCATAGTTGATATATTGTTGTTTCATTCATTAACTCTTGTTCAAATATTGTCGATTGATAAAGAAGTTGATGTGCAGTGCATATCATTATGATCTTTACCTGGTGTAGGTCTTTTATATTATGAAAAAGAATGATCATTCTTGCTAAATATGGACTTGACTTATTCACTAATGGTAAATTATTTATGAGAGACACCAGACATTGGATAAGAGAAAACATTCTAAGTTGGAAAGAGTTGGAGGCATCTGGATGTGTTAAATCTTGTAGTTTTGTGTTTTATCACCTAAGACTATATCATATTTAATGCTTAAGTGCTATTTCTGAACAACAGAGGTGGTCAAAGTACTCACATTCTGTACTTAAGTAGAAGTACAGGTACTGGTGTGAAAAAAGTACTGATTCTGTAACGGACCACGAAAAACCCAAGCGCAGAACAGGAGACGTATGTAAAAGTCCAAACAATGCTTTATTTTAACACAGGTTAGAATACTGGCACAGAGTGATGAAGACAGGCCCTCGTTCGAGTCTCTAGAGGCTAGGCTGTACTTATCCAAGCCGGGCTCGAAGGTCTTCCTTGGATCCGGGAGCGGAACTGGAATCGGATCGATTCTGGTCCACCGTTGGGGCAGATGACGAGGCTCGTAGTCAGGGTTCGTTCCGGGGTCAGGGCAGGCAGCAGAATTCAGAGTCGGTACACGTTCCAGGGTCAGGGCAGGCGGCGAGAGGCTTAACAGGATCCGGATCGGGTTCAGAAACAGACAGGAGTAAAAGGCAGAAAACGGAGGTCAGACGGAAACGGGACTGGTACACGGAAACACAGAAGAAACGGAATGCTGGAAAATCAGAGGACTGGTCATGATAATCTGGCACAGAGTCAGGTCTGAGAGCGGGTTATATACACCTCACCTGATGAGCTACATCTGCTCTCACCAGGTGAGGTGCATCAAAGATTATAGCCAGGTGAAAGGTGAAGACAGACACAGAACAGAGACAGGGCAGGAAAACACAAAAACACAAGGAACAGAACATGACAGAACCCCCCCCCCAAGGAACGTCCCCCGACGTTCCACAAACAAAAACACACAAAATACACAAAACCCAACATGGGAGGGCGGTGGGGGATCCGGAGGAGGGCTAGAATTCTTCAGAGACATCCGACTCCATCACCACACCCTCCTCCTCGTACTCCTCCCAGGTCATCTCTTCTGCTTCCGCCCCATCATCTGGCGAACGAGTTCCTGGATGCTCAGACATCCCCTCCTCCTCTTCATCCATGGGAATCTCTGACTCTTCGTCACTAGATGAGGGGTCCGGGATGTCAACGGGGGGCAACCTCGGGCGTCTGGAGTTAGAGGGTTGATTAGGATGGGAGGCATGAAACTGACTAATGAGTTTTTTGTCCAAAATCTGTCGAGCCGGCACCCAAGTCCTTTCTTCCGGACCGTACCCCTCCCAATCCACCAGATACTGAAGGCCTCTCCCCCAACGTCTGGCCTTCAGTAGTCTTCTGACCGTGTAGGCTGGAGCACCGTCAATCATCCTGGGGAGAGGAGGAGACTGAGAGGGAACCATTAGTGGACTCACGGAGACAGGCTTAATTCTGGAAACATGAAAAGAAGGATGAATCTTCAAGGACGACGGAAGAGCTAGTCTTACCGCTACGGGATTGATTATCCTCTCAATAGAAAATGGACCGATGAACTTAGGAGAGAGCTTCTTCGATTCAGTTCTTAAAGGAAGATCTTTGGTAGACAACCAGACCTTCTGTCCCACCTTATATGTGGGCCCAAGAGACCTCTTCTTGTTGGCCTGCACTGCTTGTCTCTTAATAGATTGCAGCAGGGAGGCCCTAGCGTCTCTCCACACTCTCCTACACTTCTTGAGGAAGGTTTCTACAGAGGGAGAGCATGAGATAATCTCTGAATCAGGGAAGAGGGGAGGTAGGTAACCATTACCCACCTCGAATGGCGTCCGGCCAGTCGACGAGTTGATCAGAGAGTTGTGTGCGTATTCTACCCACAGGAGATGCTTGGACCATTGTCCAGGGTCCTTTGACGTGACGCACCGAAGCAGGGATTCCAGCTCCTGATTGGCTCTTTCAGATTGGCCGTTGGTCTGAGGATGAAATCCAGAGGAGAGATTGACCGACGCCCCAAGGAGGTGACAAAACTCCCTCCAGAAAGAGGAAGTAAATTGTGGGCCTCTGTCGGACGTGACCTCAGAAGGTATCCCATGGATCCTAAATACATTTTGCAGAACAGACTGAGCAGTTTCTTTAGCAGAGGGTAACTTGGGCATAGGGACAAAATGGGCCATCTTGCTAAATCTGTCCACAATAGTGAGGATAACCGTGTTACCTTCAGATGGGGGTAAACCCGTGACGAAATCTAAAGCGATGTGGGACCATGGACGGTGGGGTATGGGCAGGGGCCGGAGCTGTCCCGCAGGCCTATTTCTGGAGAACTTATTTTGGGAACAGACAGAACAGGCGTTAACATATCTGGTTACGTCCTCCTTCAAAGAGGGCCACCAAAACCTCCTCTTTACCACTTCCAGGGTTCTATTTATGCCAGGATGACAGGTCAGGTTGGAACCGTGGAGCCACTGAAGGAGATCACTCCTGAAACGAAGAGGAACAAACAGGTGAGTATCCGGACAGATGCTGGGTCCAGGTTCTTCTTCTAGGGCTGCCTTGATCCGTTCCTCCACATCCCATTGGATCACGGAGATTCGGGTGGTCTTAGGAAGAATGGATTCCTCCAGCCCCTCTTCCTCTGAGGGAGAGAGAAACTGTCGTGATAGAGCGTCAGGTTTCACATTGCGTGACCCTGGACGGTAGGAAAGACAAAAACTGAAGCGATTAAAGAATAAAGACCATCGGGCTTGCCTAGAGTTGAGTCTTTTGGCGGTTTTAAGATACTCCAGGTTCTTATGATCGGTCCAAACCATGAAAGGCTCCTTGGCTCCCTCCAGCCAGTGTCTCCATTCCTCGAGGGCTAGTTTAACTGCCAGTAACTCTCGATTTCCAATATCATAGTTCCTCTCCGCGGGTGACAATCGCCTGGAAAAGAAGGCACATGGGTGCATTTTGTTATCAAGGTTACTTCTCTGAGAAAGAACTGCTCCTACTCCAATATTAGAAGCATCCACCTCGACCACGAACTGTCTTTCTGGGTCAGGAAACTGGAGGATGGGAGCCGAGCTAAAAAGTTCTTTCAACTTCCGAAAGGCCAGGTTTGCCTCCTGGTTCCATCGGAAGAGAACTTTGGACGAGGTTAGAGCGCTAAGGGGAGCAGCGATAGTGCTATAACCACGTATAAATCTGCGATAGAAATTGGCAAACCCCAGGAAACGTTGGAGCTGCTTACGGTTGTCCGGAATCGTCCAGTCTGTAACAGCTGCTACCTTGGACGGATCCATCCTGAGCTGGTTCTGGCCCACCATGTAGCCTAAGAACGAGACTGTAGGGACATGGAACTCACACTTCTCAGCCTTGACGAACAACGAGTTCTGAAGGAGTCTCTGGAGGACCTGCTGAACATGGTGAACATGGTCCTGTTCAGAACGAGAAAAGATTAATATATCATCGAGATACACAAACACAAATTTGTTTAACATGTCCCTTAGAACCTCGTTAATGAGATTCTGAAACACTGCAGGAGCATTGGTTAAACCAAAGGGCATAACAAGATATTCATAGTGTCCAGTAGGGGTGTTGAATGCGGTCTTCCATTCATCTCCTTCCCGGATGCGTACCAAATGGTATGCATTTCTTAGATCCAGTTTGGTGAAAATAGTGGCCCCCTGTAGGAGTTCAAATGCAGAGGAGATGAGTGGCAGTGGATAACGGTTTTTGACAGTGATATCATTGAGACCTCTGTAATCAATGCAGGGTCGCAAAGTCTTGTCCTTCTTGTCAACAAAAAAAAATCCAGCTCCCGCAGGAGAAGAGGAGGGCCGGATGAGGCCGGCGGCAAGGGCGTCTCTAATGTAATTGTCCATCGCTTCCCGCTCAGGAGCGGAAAGCGAGTATAGTCTCCCCTTGGGAGGTGTGGTACCTGGTAAGAGGTCAATGCAGCAGTCATACTCCCGATGGGGTGGTAGAGACGTAGCCTTCGCCTTACTGAACACCTCCTTGTAGTCCAGATACACGGCAGGAACATGGATCAGGTCTGCAGAGGTGGGTGAGGGGGATGGACTTGTCGTCGACTCCTTCTGTTGGAGACAGAGGGATTCACAGTTCTTACCCCAACTCAGAACGGTCCCATTCTGCCAATCCAGGTGCGGGTTATGCCGACGGAGCCATGGGTAACCAAGGATGACCGGAATCTCAGGTGAGTCTAAAACATGGAATTGAACAGTTTCAACATGATTACCGGAGGTGATCATTGATACCGGTTCAGTCTGATGTGTGATTTTGGCCAAAAGATGACCATCCAGGGCATGTGCCACTATGGGTTCTTGTAGAGGACTGACGGCAACCCCTAGATTCTTGACCAGACCAGAATCCATAAGATTACTATCCGCCCCGGAGTCGATAAACACGGACTGCGAGATGACCTCCCCCTTGGGACGGAGCAAAACCTGAAACAGAGGACGGGAGATGGGGACAGAGAAAACAGATCGGCTCAGTAGAATGTCCCCTTTTAGTACTGAGCCCGGTCTTTTAATGGACACTCCCGTAGATAGTGTCCTGAGCCCCCACAGTACAGACATAGGTTCTCCTTCCGTCGATGATCCCGTTCCTGCTGCGTGAGTTTGGGACGGAACATTGACCTGGATTCCCTCTCAGTAGGTTGTAATCTGCGGGGTGGCACCGATGACGTCCTGGAAGGGCAGCTAACTTCCTCTCGCTCCCTCCTGCGCTCCCTCAGCCGATTGTCCAGCAGAATCGTCAGGTGGATTAACTTTTCCAGAGAAGCGGGGTCGTCACGTAGCGCCAACTCGTCCTTGAGTTCTCCGTTCAGACTTCTACGGAACAGAGCTCGTAGCGCCTTATCCTCCCAGCCACAGTCAGCGGCCGCAATCCGGAAGGTGATTGCATACTGCGCGACCGGAACGTCTCCCTGTCTCAAAGACAGTAGCCGGGTCTCTGCCTGCCTGCCTCTAACGGGGTGATCAAAAACTAATAACATTTCATTGGTCAACAGGTCATAGTCTGTCCGTAGCTCTGGACGTTGGGTGGAAACTGCCAATGCCCAGGCTGCCGCCTGTCCAGAAAGCAAACTCATCACGAAGGCTGACTTAGATTCACTTGTGACGTAACTGAGAGGCTGCTGACTAAACACTAGTGCACATTGATGAAGGAATTGTCCACATAATCCTAAATCACCCTGGTACCTGACTGGCGTGGGCATGTGAGGTTCCCGGGATGCACCACCGGCCGCTGTAGATGTCTCCGGAGGGGGAATGGTGATGACGGGGGTCGGAGCCGCCGCGCTCCCTACCGGAGGAGCCCCTGATGGTGACGTCTGCAGAGGGGACCGCACATCCAAGGAATGTAGCTGAGCTCGGACTTCCGAGATGGCTAATCCAAGTTCCTTCATTCCTGTGGCCAAAACATTGAGAGCTTCACTGTGTTGGGTTGAAACCTCACTCTGTCCCCGGACTGTAGCGAACAACGCCTCAAGTTCCGCTGGGTTCATTTTGGCCAGATTATACTGTAACGGACCACGAAAAACCCAAGCGCAGAACAGGAGACGTATGTAAAAGTCCAAACAATGCTTTATTTTAACACAGGTTAGAATACTGGCACAGAGTGATGAAGACAGGCCCTCGTTCGAGTCTCTAGAGGCTAGGCTGTACTTATCCAAGCCGGGCTCGAAGGTCTTCCTTGGATCCGGGAGCGGAACTGGAATCGGATCGATTCTGGTCCACCGTTGGGGCAGATGACGAGGCTCGTAGTCAGGGTTCGTTCCGGGGTCAGGGCAGGCAGCAGAATTCAGAGTCGGTACACGTTCCAGGGTCAGGGCAGGCGGCGAGAGGCTTAACAGGATCCGGATCGGGTTCAGAAACAGACAGGAGTAAAAGGCAGAAAACGGAGGTCAGACGGAAACGGGACTGGTACACGGAAACACAGAAGAAACGGAATGCTGGAAAATCAGAGGACTGGTCATGATAATCTGGCACAGAGTCAGGTCTGAGAGCGGGTTATATACACCTCACCTGATGAGCTACATCTGCTCTCACCAGGTGAGGTGCATCAAAGATTATAGCCAGGTGAAAGGTGAAGACAGACACAGAACAGAGACAGGGCAGGAAAACACAAAAACACAAGGAACAGAACATGACAGATTCAATTCCTTTACTGAAGTAAAAGTTAAAAAAAAAAGTACAACTTCTCAATTGTAATAAAGTTAAAAGTAAATCTACCTTTTTTTTGCTATGAATGAAATAAAATGTATTTAAGCAAAAGAAACCATAAAAATTTCAAAAATATCCACATACAAGGGCTTTAAAAGTGAGTTACTGTGTAGATTATGTTTTATGGGGTCATACTACTCAGTTAAGTGGGTATGGACAGGACATTTAGAAAAAATTCAAAAGTCATAAATAGTTGATAAAAAAAAAAAGCATAATTATGAGGAAAAATTCTGAATTATGAGATACAAAGTCAAACTGAGGGGAAAAATTAAAATTATGAGGGAAAAAATATGAGGAAAAAATCCAAATTATAAAATATTATATAAAATATTCTTATTCTTATTATAAAAAGTAAAAATTATGAGATTAAAAAGTAAAAATTATGAGATTAAAAATTGAAATTATGAGGAAAAAACTCTGAATTATGTGATTAAAAAGTCAAAATTTTTAGATTAAAAAAAAGGGTTTTCTTTTACCCCTTTAATTGACTAGATTCTCAGGGTGAGAAGAGAGGTGGGTGACATGATTACCCATCATACCTAGTTCATACGGTGCCATTATAAGCCTTTGGGTGCAGTGTTATGATCTAGGATTGACTCAGTTGGTCAGGTCTAGGTTTACAATGGTAAAGGTAAAGGTTTTTGGACGCCACATGCATTTGTAATATATTGCACTAAGACTCACTTTTACGTAACTGAACTCTACCAAGTCTTGTTTCATTTTCCAAATCCACATGCTCCCTTCTGCACATGCTCTGTTCACTTGAGGCCAAAACTGGATGCATCAGCAAGATAATGAAACACACCTCAGGCCGAACACGTTGAAACTGTCAAGAAATGTTTTTTTTTTTCCCTTGTTAACAATAAATAAAAGAAAAAGAAAAAAGAAAAAAAAAGTGCATAAAAAAACTTAATAAAAATGTATTGGCCTCCACAGAGTCCAGACCTGAACCCTATGGAGAATATTTGGGATGTGATGGGAAAGGCTTCAGGCAAACGTCATCATTAATAAATGACCTGGGCGAAAAATGTAACTATTTATGGAAATAATAAAGCCACAGATAATTTGTAACAAGGCTCAGGATGATCCAACAAAACAATCAAGTTTTGGTTTTATTTTTTATTCTTCTTTTTTGCACAGTATACAGTATGTATTATTTTTATCATCACTCTTGCTGCTGTGTGTCAACTGAAACATCCAGTGCCACAGTCCAGTGTATATTTTGGACAGTTCTTTCTACAATTTATCACAATATTTTCACAGCCTCGCAGGAATATTTTTAAAGCCATTCTTCAAAAACCCCATCCACATTGTATCTAATATTATAAAACAGCAAAAAAAAAAAACAACAATAATAATAATAATAATAATATACTGGTAATACTTTTTATATTTATTAGACTACATGCGTTTTAAGCACAGCAGGGTTTGTGAATCAATTAAATGAAACATGTCCACTAACATCAGACCATAAATAAAACATAATATTGATACTGTTAAATGATACTTATAAGCTTCAGTCTTGTTGATGGTATCGAGCTGGAATGTGAACTATTCACCCACCACTGTGCATTTTAAAGACATGTATAGACTCCGATTTCGAGAGCGGTGGGTTGTTTTGAGAGAAAACAAAACACATTATTATTACTGGAATCAAATCATGTCTGTGATGAATAAACTCAAAGCAGATATCAGATATTTTTGACAAAAAATGGCAATAAAGTATAAACATGTCAGTAAATCTAAGCAAATGTCTGTTTTAAATATCATGATTATATCATGTTTGTAAAAAAAAAAAAAAAAAAGTTGGGAAAAACAGAGAAAAATGAAGGTAAAACTGACTGAAATAAGACACATTATCACCATGCAAATCCAAAAATGTGCAGAATATAAAAGGTCTCATAATCTTTTGCCTGCAATTTTCTTTGACCTTGTTTACAAAGAGTGAAAATAAATAACTTGGGCAAATGTTTTTTGTGGGTTTTTTTTTTGTTTTTTTATTAAATCCTTAAAACTCCCATTCTCTTGGTTGTACAAAAGCATGTTGGCCTTTGTGGCAAGCCACACCATGTACCAGGAATGTTGTTTATTGGAATTTAAAGTCTTTAAGCAAATTCATTCCCCAAAAGTGTTTCCCAGCCCACTGTGTCACGACCTTGACTCCAGGGATCATTCCCAGGTTCTCAGCTAAAACATGAACATCAATCATGGTTTATACTTTGAAAGAAGGCGTCATGGATTGAAGGAACTCTGGCCATAGCTTTGGGTTTTTTGACCACTGGGCCTTCGCTCTCTTGGGGCATTTATCAACCAGAAATGCAGTAAAAGCACACAGGGACTGTTGCCAGGGAAGGCAAAGCTCCAAACTATAGCATGGCCAAAATAATTTTTTATTGTGGCTCAGAAGGTCCCACCAATACTCACACAAAATATTACATTAGTAATAAATATCACCTCTCAACTCATATTTTACATTTGCAATCTGCAGTTGGCTTTATTTCTAATTCCCTTTTGGTGATTTTTTTTTTTTTTTTTTTTACTGCTGACAGCTCAGATAAGGTTATATGAGTGAAAGACATTTATCTCTGCAATCTTTCATTATTAGCCACCCTACAATAATACAGAATATTAAACAGAAATCATCTTCTCCTGTGGGGTTATGGTCTATTTTGTTATTACTCCCCAATTTAAAAAATGACAAACTTTAAGAGACCCATGGGTCAGCAGACTTTTGAGGTAAAACAGAACATATGTCTGATGTCTGTGTCCAATGGCAGCTCACTTTAAGGCTTTACAGTCACTCACAAAATCGCCTTTGATAAAAAAAGATGTCCTGCTTTTTTTCTCATGGAGCATCAGCACAGTTACATCCACTAAAACCAGATGCACTACAGCTTAAAAGGGGTATGTATGGAGTATTTCTACTTGCAAATATAAAAAAAAAAAAAATACAATTATGTCTTGGTAGTGCGTCAGTCAAGAGACAGACAGATTTTTAATCTAATAACATGCAAGCATTTTAGATAAGGCCCCTCCTTTGAAAACAGAACAGTTGCAGAAGGGTCCCAGAGGGTATTGTCAGATACCACCTGGTGACAGTCAGGTTATGTTGCCAGGACTACCGGGGCTTCTTTGATGGATGCACCAAAAACACCAACTGCTGTGACAGTGACGGCGAGGTCGGACGATCGAGGAGACAATGGTAAATACAATTCAGACAATGCAAAAATTACCCGAATTGACATTTTCCTTCTCAGGTAGCCTCAGAATGCCCCAATGAACCTTCAGTTTTTCAAAGACTTTGCACCGAGGAAGGGGGGGGTTGAGATGCCCCCCCCCCACCTCTCTCTCTCTCTCTCGATTGCTTCATTCCATCACCATGTGGTGTGCCCTCATACTAAATTTTTCTAAGCTTTATGCTTTATTCTGTCTATGGATTTAGAGTGGTTTCTTTGGTGGTTTTGGTAGTTTTACATGTGCTCTGGTACGTGTTGAAAGTATTGAATGCCAATATCCTTTTACGTACAGTACACTGTAGATTTTGCAGTGTTAATTTGGAGACAATGGGACCAAATACACTCTAGAAGAAGTTAAATAAACTCTCTAAGTGTTGATTTAACGCTGCAAAATTTACTGTGTACTTTGTGTGATATATGTATGAAATGTTTCAAAAGTGTGGATTTGTTTTGTCTACCTTGAGTTAAAAGTGATAAATATTAAGATTTTGAACAATATGTAGAAGAATACAAGAATATTGTTTAAAAATATAATTCAGTTATGATGAATGTGGACAGTTTCCCATGCGAAACACCAAAGGTCAGCGTGGGAATGGAAAACTAGGGGGATTCTCCCAGTATGTTCACAGGGAAATTAAGTGGTTTTTCGTCAGTAAACAAGCAAATATGGAAGCTGAGGAGCCAAGGAGTGGCCATACAAAACCCTTTGTAAAGATGAAAAAAAAAAACAATAATGACTATTGCACTCAAAATATTGTCAACAAGTTTCTGAAAAGAATGTTACTGGTAAAAACTGTGTATTTGTATTGAAAAAGCATAATATCATAGACCAGTTAGTTCAGCTTGTGCCTGCCTGAAATGACCTTAAATGAAGACACTGACACCATCCACCATCAACATATATACCATATGAGTTGGTTCATAATAAGCTTTGGCTTCAAAACAATCCTTTTTGTTTGTACATTTGTCATTCATATGAAATAAACATAAGAAATTAAATTAAATGAATATTATCATAAGCTTAAAGCTTAAACAAATGAGTAATTACTTTGTTGTTGTTTTTTTTCAAAGCACCCTGTGAAACATTATTGTAGTTTGTGTTTACATTGAATATTTGCCACCAAAATTAAGCAACGTCATCAGTTATGCAACCACAAAGACATATAATGTCATTTATCTGGAGATTTGTGAACAAAAATTAGGTCCAATACACATTTGTAGGTATCATTTTCAGAAGATAAAGAACCAAAATCAAAAGAATGTATTTAACTAAATAAAATGTACAAGAAACCGGTGTCTGAAATGGGGAAGTCAATGATGAATATTCAGACAAAGGAAAAGTTGCCAAATTGTCATTCTTCGAGTCCTCACAGCGACTTCATCTTGACACCTCTTCTTGCATTTCTGGTGGGAAAGGTGAGTACCACAATAAAGAAGAAATTCCATAAATAAAATTCAACAACTAACATTCACTGTTATGAAACTGTTATGAAAATGTGATGCAGATCTGTAGCTTCCACTTTCCATACAAGTAGGAGGCTTAGATTTATGATGGACAGCCGTAATTACTACTGCCGATCAGATTCGCTCAAACGTGACTCTTGCTCTTACTCTTGCTCAACATGATGTTTTGGTTGTGCAGTGTCCTCTCTATTCCACAGAGGGGCTATGTAGTGTCAGGTCATAGAGTACAGAGGTGGAGAAAGAATATGTGCACTTAGAAACTGAAGTGTTTTCCCACCTGAATTTTAGCTCATGAGGCTGTAACAACTCAACAGTTTTCTTGATGTTTTGGCAGCGCTTGATTAGAATTAAGTATTTAATGTAGAAAAAGTCAGAAAGTGTTAAAAGAAAGTATTTATTAATATTATGTATTCCAAAACCAAGGCAAAGTGTTTTTTTTATCATCAAAACCTGTGGGAGTTGGGATCTGAACCCGACTTCCTGTGGAAAAATCTTACATTTTGTAAATTGCCCATCTGCCCCAACTATCTTCATTTGAAACATGAAATGGTAAAAAAAGAACCAAACAGATAAAATACTTAAGCATGGATAAATATGTTTAGAAATGCTGATATTAAAGGTATTTTTATGTTTATTGATAAGCGATTTAAATGTACAGTTAATGTATTTTTCAGATTTTTTCCCCCAGATTTTTGACAGAAATGTTTGGTTTTTTTACATTCTCCAATTTTTTTATGAGCTTAAAGCCTGCTGTCTAGTTTTTTTGGGGGTTTTTTTGGGTTTTTTTTTTTTTTTGTTTTTTTTACACCCTTTCTGGTGCATAAATAGGTTTTCAACACATAACCACCACTAACTACCAGTCATAAGAACAGTGAGTTGGTTTGTGGTCAATGTTAAGGCAGCTGACCATGAACCACAACGTTCCCAGTGTTTAGTTCCTGGTTCAGATTACATTTGTTTCATGTCATTCCCATCACTGTGTCCTTATTGAATTTTTTTTTTATTTTATTTTAAACCAGTATTGAATAAAAGCAAAATGAGGTTTCGTATGTGTAAGCCAATGTAACCACATAATCCCCCCCGGAGATGGCCTGAGGCAGCTTTAAGACCACATTTACGCTAAGTGACATCTGGGTTCACAATTTAATCTGGTATCAGAAGGAAGCTGAAACTTGATCACCAGCACTTTGTCATTTCTGTTTCTGTAAGAATCTTCTCTCCTGCTTGCATTGCTTATAACCCTATATAAATGAATGTAGTATGTTTTTAATATTTACTTTTCATTAGAGCTTTTGTCTGACTGTTACATAATGTATTTAACAAGATGCAGCCGTCCTATTACCTCATGCATAATATAATGTACATCCTTTTGTAAAGTTGCTCTTACTTTCTCATTAAAATCAGAAAAATACAACCCAGGTCTTTTACTTATAACTCTCACTGTGCAGCAGTTGTAAAACATTAGGGAATGGTGAGTTATAAAGTCTCATTCTTTTGTACTCTGTTTGGCAATGCATTTGGCAGAATAACTTCTATTCATGACAGCCCTTTGAGCAATAGGCTCATAATGTATAATGTTTGGGCCTATATTCAGCTGGCTTTATTCTTTTGGACTGTATTTACAACTGCTTCATCAATGTGTGGGTGTTACTGACAAAATTAACACGTCAGAAGTGTTTTAGCCACAAATTGATAACATAATGAGATGATTATCCTTTCGTGATCTTAAGAAAATTATACATTATTTAGTTTTTCATTCTTATTATTGTTCATTTACACCTGTCCTACCTAGATTAAGAGTCAGACTTTCTGTTGCCAAGATCGAATTTCATTTGAATGACCATAAATTACCCAGCTGTCATATATTCTTGTCAATCTAAATTCTCTAGCTCCATCTGAAATTGGTTCACCGTGGGCTCAAATTATCGGTTATGATCTCTGCTTGTTTTTGTAATTACACTGACAAATAAACAATGAACCATCGACTTATTATTTCAGGAAAAAATCAACACCTCACAAGTTACACTAGAGACTAAATCAGAAAAACATGGACTTCGGCCTCACATGGAACATCACCAACATAACACAAATGTTAATGCTGACTGACACTTTAAATATATGACTTACAGGGAATTTCCATAATATAATTAATGGCTGTTTCAATAAAACACAACCACCCAACTCTTGTTTATGAGTCCTCCTGACATCATTCACAAGAAAAGGTGTGTTGACAGTTCAGTATAATAACACACAAAATGCTTTTAACATTCATGTTTTTAATTACACAAGACATTTTTATCTATTTGGATTATAGTTTTAATTGAAGCAAACCAATAAATGTAATATCCTACATATTTCAAACATAAATGAAATTGGTAACAACAAGATTCTTCCAAATACACTGATTGTGTACAGTATATAAGATTAAAAAATATAGAATATATTTATTTAAGGTGCATCACATTTAACTTTTTCAGTTTGTGTATGCTCAAACTACATGAATGGAATTTGTATGTTTAAATAGTAAAAGCAGCTTTTGTGATTTATTGAAAAATCACAATTATGTAAAAAGATACTGACATAGTTTGATCTATGAGGAAATGTATTTCTTCATTTTCTAACAGGGTTAGGTTAAATGATTGAAATTGTAAAACCACTGAAAAAAATATACATAATCCATATTTTGGTACTTGTGTACATTTTTCATCAACATATTCTGTCTTGTTAGTTTAATTTACCCCAACCTGAAATGTAGCAACTAGTGTATTTTTGATTTCATGAGTATTCAATTTTATGTGTTGCATAATTTCTTTGAGACTGGAGAATTAACCTCCCTGGCTCTTTACAGTTATGTTGCCTGGTGACCAGTGAGACTCCAGAAAGTCACCAATATTATTGCCAAAACATATTCATACTCTCATCACTCTTAAATAAGCACATAACCCTCTGGCAAACACCAACCAATTGGTTTTATGCAGGCAGTGTAACATTAGCTAGTTAGTGGGGAAACATTCACACTGTCTAAATTCCGAACCTTGCTTTGGTAAACGTCCAGGAAATACAATGCATGTGCAAATAACACTATTGTCTCAAACCATAGACCTTTTAATGGCAATTTGCTACCGGGTAAAATAATTATTGCCAATTTTTTAAGTATGATTGTTGCCTGCAATAGCTGCCAAGTTAACAAAACTAAAGGATATGTGCCATAGTTCTCAAGTAAACACTGGAATAAATTACAAGCTCAGTCTCTAATAATAGCAAAATAATAAAATTAAAGTTGCTTCTCCTTTGGGACAAGTAAAAAAAATAATATGGATAAATCTCTGAGGCTTGTCAAGAACTGTGTTTTCAGCTACCTCCAATGTGCACTTAACAAGATTAATGTAATGCATTGAGCAAAAATAATGTGACTTGTTCAACACTGTAACATTAACTCATTCATCTGAAGTGCTACTGTCTGATCTCAGTCACTGCAGGTGTGTGTCAATTGTAGAACCTTTCAAGCAGCCTCTGCTCCACAATCACAGATCAATTACACATCTATGAGTTGTCAGATAATCAACAAATGATGTGAATATATTCCATACATGATCTGTGGCAAATGATATGTCTTCAGATGTTGTTTGACGTTCAGACCTAATAATAACGGGAGATTATCGGGAGAAATTACAAAACGGGAGAGGGCAGGAGATGGGTCTGAAATACAGAAGTGTTGGCACCTATGGGGGGGCGGGGGTCAGGAGCGGGGGTTTTGTTGTTATCATCAACTTAAACTGAACCAACACCCAACAGTAGAACCCTTCTCTGGTCCCCTCCACACATGCACACACACACACACACACACACACACACACACACACACACACACACACACACACACACACACACACACACACACACACACACACTAATGTATAATGATGAATATGTAATTATCTGTTTTTGTCTTGTCTTATGTCTTCATGTCTTCCACATGTTTTATTATATCCACAACTATAAACCACTCTGTCTAAAATGGGCGTGCCAAAATCAAACCAAAGGGGAGGCCAGTAATTACCCAAAACTAATAGTTTTGGAAGAACTGTGAAATGCAATTGTGTTTGCTGTGATATATTGAATGCTTTGTTCTGCTGTGACATGTCAATTGAGAATAAAGATCATATAGTATATGTTGGAGTTCTAAAATGTAGCCATACTTGTCCCCAAAAAAGCCCTAAATTCTCACAGTTCAGCCAAAGAAATTGCCAAAAGTTATTCAGAGGGGCCAAAAGGAGGCCAAAATTCACCCAATAGTTGTTTTTTTTTTCATGGAATATGTGAAGAATAAGGTAGGATCATTTCCAAAAATGAGGCCTCTGACTTTAAAGAATGTAATGATTTATTGTCTGTGACAAAGTGAATCTCTCAAAGCTATTTCAGATTTAAGAGACAGATCTCACATTATTAGCATTCCTCCTAACACCCTAGACTGGAAATGTAGGGGTGAACATGGGTTTACCCCTACATTTTGTCTGTCCTTCAGACTTTGGGAGCGGAAATCATGATATGATACAGTTGTGATGGGTTGCAGGGGGCTGCAAAATGAATAATGCCAAGACTAGACATGTAACTACATTTAAATAAGCAAAAACCCTGAGATGACACAGTTAACACATACGGTTGTTTCTGTTCATAATATTGAACTTGATTTCTATAACATTAGAAGAGTTAGGTTAATTAGTAAGAGGCAAATATATGTATTATTACAAATGTAAAGAACCTGATATGATATATTCCACATAAAACCTCAATATATTAGTTCTTGATATAATAACTCTCAGTAAATGTACTCAGAAAAAGGGGCTCTTGAGCTCCTGCGTGTCAGTAAAAACATTACATAAAAATACATGAACCAGTGATTAACTTCATAACCACAAGCTCTCAGCAAAATGGTAAATGACTGATGGACTATAAAATGAATTGTGCAGTAGGGGATGTAAAAATTAAAGGCTATCATTACCATATGTCTTTTCATACAGCTTTGTTTTTCATTAACTACAAATTAATGCCTCCAAGAATTAAGTCAGTTTTCCTTTTTTTTCCCGTAGAAATGCAGTAAATAACATAGAAACCTGCTCTTTAAACTATAAACTTTCTGCTCAAACAATTAATTAATTACTGTTTCTTGATGTTTATAACATTTTGTATGGTTTAGATAGTTTGTAGTGGTTGTGGTATTGATGTCATTGCTGATGTTTTGTGTGTTTTCTTTTTTTATCATTCACATTTTTATTGAATTATTTATTTTTTTCAAAGCTGAACAAATATACAAAACAATAAAAAAGGCATATTTTTCAGCAGGCAACATCCATCATAAATTATCCCCCCAAAAAAAGCTGAGAGGCTCCAACCATATAGTAGGTGTCATCATGTAAATATTCATAAATTAAAATTCACATTACATTACAGTTCTTTACGCACACAAAATCTCTAAAACTGAAAATCCGCTTTATTTCTACCATTCAAACTTGTCAGTATTTTTTCTTAACCTTTTATCACTTTAAGAACATATTCTTCAGAAAGAGTTAAACTGTAGATTTAAAAAAAAAAAAAAAAAAAATGTCATCCCAAGTATTCATTGCATGAAATACAACATTGTCTTGTAAAAGCTGTCTACACCTTTCTTCCTTCTGTCTCTGTGAAAATGAGCAGGTTGTTTTTAATCTGCCCTCAAGCCTTCTGGCACTCTGCCATCACACAGTTGTTGGTCCCCTTTCAATAGGAAACTTAGAAAGGAAAACAGACATTTTTCATCATCATAATCTCAATCATTACTCATGTCGATCTCTGAGTTTCACAGCTGGAGAATGACAATCTGAGGCCAGTTTGATAAATCAGAGAGCCGAAAAAACAGAAGTGCACCTGAAGATAATTTGTCACATCTGGTGGCCAATTTGCACACATCCAAAAGCTAGTCTTCATCTGGAAAATAACTTTTCAGCTAAATATAGTTTTTAATATTGTAATATTTAGTCACGTTTTCATTTAATCGACTCTAAAAAGAGCTTGTTTAGTCTGTTCCGTTTTGTAATGTGACAAAAAAGGAAAGAATGAATGAAAATTGAGATTGGAAACATGGTGTCCCTCACCATAACCTTTGGCAAAACATAATAGAAACCTGTGGAGACATTTGCAATTTATTCTCCACCAAAAAATAATGACTTGAAGTGCTTTTCTGATATGAATTCCAGTTCACCCCATGCTAACATATTGAAGCCAACAGGAAGCAAAGCTCTCCAGCTCTTTCCAACTGTTGAAAATGCTTGCAGAGTTTCTTTGCTTGAATCAGATTTGTTTTGTTTGTTCATACTTTGCTTAATTTATTTCCTCAGTATTCTGGGCAGGTGTTGTAGTTATTTTTTACATCTGCGTGTCATCTTAACAACATTTTTTTCCATATTGATAGCTCAAACCAAATAAAAAAAACATCCCAGATAAGGATTTAACACTAATGAAAATAATCCTTTTAAAACATTTTCATTTATTGCTCTTACATTTTATCCCAATATGCAAAACATGACTGTGTTTGTGATGCTTACATGAATATTATTCAAACTGTGTCATTTCAGCTTGAACAGATCTGATGATTTTTCCAGACATGTTTTAGGGTGTTTTCCTTACAGCAGGTTTGGATTACTTGGAGCCTGGTCTTGATTGTTCTGTTCATAAATCATAACTTATAATTAGAGCTCTCAATTTCTCACTTGACAATCAGAAACTTATGGATTAAATGAACAATTTTTCTAATGTCACATCATCTGTTGTCCAAGATCCCATGCGGACACAGACACAGTAGAAATAAATGAACTTATTTCTGTTAAACTGTAAAGTTTTATAGGTTTATAGCATCACCATATGACTTCATCCGCTCCTTCTCAATTCAAGATGCTGAGCCAGTGAGAAATGAACTCAGCCTTTAGGGACTGGTAGGGCCAGACTGATGTGGCCAAAATCCAAACACATATTAACCGCAGGCAACAGGACTTAACTTTACCGCTGTGCCAAGGTTAAAGGCATAACGTGACGTTTAAAAAATCAGCAGATTATTTGTCGCTGCCAGGAACTTGTCCCTTTACAGGAAAAAACTTGCCATTTTTCCCCGCTAAATGAGTTACTAGCATCATTAGCATTCCCAGCTGAAACCCACAGCCAACTAGAAACTAAACAGCAGAGAGAAGCAGAGGGTCTGATCCACGTTGCTGTAACGGAAACCTTCACCTGAATACATTATGCATATACAGTGTTTTTCCTCTTTAGATCTACTATAGTAAAAATTCTTGAAACTTGAGAAAATGAATTACAGATTGCATTTATTTGCATTTAGTTCATCATTCTTTGGCCACCTACAGCTGAACTATTCTTGGGCATGTTTTAGGCACGTCAAACCCACTCTAGGCGGGGGTTAAACAAAGGACCCAAAGCAGCCGGACCACCCAAAACAGTTATGCACGTCCAAAGGCGCCAGCTTGTGTCCTGCTCTTTCATTGTTCTGCATACACTCTGTGATCACACATCCATGATTGATACCATATTTTTCACTCAGGGTTTGTCCCTGAAATGCAAATTATAGTACGAAGAATAAATGTCAGATCTCTAAAACAAGCCCCCCACTTTTGGGTACTTACCATGTTCCCTCTCATAAATGAAGCACACATGGTTCTACTTAATCTCTTTCTTCATTGTGGGACCTTGATTAGAGTAAATGGAATATGAAACCTCAGATTTAGATCTGACTTTGTGTCTTTGGATGAGCAACTCAAATTAAACATTAGATTCTGTCTTTTACAGCTGGATACACCATTCATATCCAGATAGTATCCAGGACATTCTTTTGCAGTATTTGCACAGTTACAAGCTGCTGCTGTTTCATTTTGTTATTAAAGTATGAACTATAACTATATTCTACTCAAAGAAACACACTTTTTTTTTCCTGAGCTGCATAAAAAGAAAATAAACTAGTCTGAGTGCAGCCCAAACTAGATTTGTTTTTTCTCTGTAGCATTTCCTCCAAATGCAAACACTAGACATGTTCTACTATTTGGAGAACATCTAAACAGTATAAGCTTATTGGTGATGACTGATACAGGTCACTGTTTTCTGTGGTGTCGGTGTCTATCCTCATGACTGTCCAGCCTAACATGTCTGCTTTCTGTAACCACCTGTCAAAGCTTTGTATTCAAAGCCCTGACACTAAATACTTAAGTTCAAAAAGTGGTCATTACTCCACTTAAATGCTGTGGAATTTAGTTAATATTAAGTTCTGGCCAAAGGCATGTCCTCAGTGACCCTGTCCTTACACAGACAAGCCACATAAACACACTTATTCTAGCGTTTATCTTTTATCATCTACAAACTACTTCCTGCTACATGACTGTTTTTGTTTTTTTTCTTTCCTTATCATATTTGCCTTAAATATTTCTCTTTATGAAGCTATTAAAAACCAGACATACAATCTATGCCCAAAAATGTTCACCTTTGAATGTACTTAAAAATCATACAGACATTAAAAAAAGGGCAGAATCAAGCTATGTTAATGTGTTCATTTGACATCATTTATGTTTTTACAAAGCACCATATTTATATCGACCATAAAAATGCATTAAAATTTAGAGCTTAGATTGTGTCTTTAAGAGATTTAAGAGCTTTCTTCTGCAGATTTCCCCTCCCTGTTGAAATAAAAATGGGCTCATACTGTTTCTTTATGAAAAAATAAAATAAAATACGTTAATGTCAAGACAAGAAGTAGAGCAGTGAAGTCAGAACTGACTGAATCTCATCACCAATCAGTATGGCTATCATAGCTTTAAGCCCTCTGCCTGTCAGAAAATGTCTCTAAATAACCATTGTCCAGCAGTACCTGAGAAATCTCACTATACAAAACTCAACAGTATCTGTAAAGATCCAATACTATTCATTTTTATGGCTCTTTCACATAGCCATAACATTTATAGCGAGAATACAGAAAAATCTGATCTGTTACAGATGCTTATGCATAAAATGTCTGGGTAGGACATGTGCGATATATCTTGACCAGATACATATGTCAGAAAGATCACAGATCTAGCCAAATGACATAAAAAGATTTCCATGCAATTGCATATAATGTAAGATGCAAGAAAATATGAATACTTGGCCAGGATGACCTTGCATATGAGCGTTTGGTTGCAATGGTCACTAACCCCAAATATATCATAGTGGTGCAAAGACATGACCCAGTCCAAGTCCTGAGCTAAACCAAATAAACCAAATAGAGAATCTGTGGAGGAGCTGAAGACCAGAGTGATGAGTAGGAGGCCATCCAACCAGGGCCAGATGGAGGCTTTGGTTCAGGAAGAGTGGACCAGAACCCCACAGGAGACAGATGAGAGACTGTACACACTTACAAGAACCATTATCAAGAACAAAGGCTACTCTGTTGACTATTAACAAAAGACATTGGACTGAGTAAACCCAAGGTATGAATACAATTTGAATATGGTATTTTCAATAAAATCCTCCTGAAATAAAGTTTTTATCAAAGTATCATTTTTGTTCTTATTCCCTCACTTGTAAGTCACAAACAAATATGTGAAAACTCATTCTTTTCTTGACAAAAACAAAAATCATTATATATATATATATACAGACCCATAAACTGCCCTTTACTTCCAAATCCTACTTGATAAGGAACATATAGCTCATCTTCACAGATCCAGTTGTGTACCACTGTTTCTTTGTTTGATGTCCACAACATTAACATTGTACATATGGGATATCTGTCACAAGTGTCCAGTATGTAGGATAGTGAAGTTTAGAAATATAATAGGGCACTGTGTCCAGATGGAGTACATCTGATTTTGCATATGCATTAACTCTACTGCATTTTTTTTTTCATTGCATTATCTTCAGTCTGTTTGTATGTAAACTCCACACAGCACCATTTCATATTCATTAAATTCCTTGCAGAGTGCTAGTGATACTTGGTGGATAGCAAAACCACAGCCACACAATAAAGCTAAATGTATCATTAAACTGGCATGCAGTTCAACACAGTCTCAATGGTTGAATCATTACAAAAGTGCTTCATGAGCAGAGGTCAGCTGTGAATCTGTCACTGCTGTTGTTTACAGATAAATCCTGTTCCTGCTGCAGTCAGCAGACCTCCTCTGAGATATGCATTAATGAGGCCTCTCATTGAGCTTTACCATGTAGCCATTCACAATCACATGACTGTGTATAAAGGCCTTCTCAGAGACGGGGAATCTTTAAAATGGTCTGTGGTGTGTCTGAAACTGACTCAGCAAAACTAAAAATGTGCTCTTGATCAGACAGAAGACGCCACATAGGAAATTTGTCACTAGGATCTTCAACCTAATTACTTCAAAGTTTTTGCTCTTCAACAGATTATGATTCCACTAAGTGATAACGGCTTTCTTTTACTGGGGAGCTATCAAAAGCAGTAAAAGAACTTGCGGTGTAGTTAGTTTTTAAACAAGAGTGTGCTGCTAGTGAACTCAGTGAAGACACCAGCTAATTGTCAACACCAGACATCAGCAATGGGTGAAGCAGAACTTTGTACATATGAACATTTCAAATACAAGTCTCTGCCTACTCATTCAGTTATTTGGTGGAGTGGAAAGATTTGCTGTTGAGGTTTAGATGAGAAAATCTTTAGCTAAACAGAAAATAGAATACTTTAATACTATAAGATGTTTTGTAAAGGCTAATCTATATTATTTCTTTGTAAAGAAAAATATAAATCTCATTTCATTTGTTTCATTCATTTCATTTTATTTTATTTGGTATACAGGGACAATGTATATTAATGAACATTTTTGTAAATGTACCCAATTGTAACCAAAAGGCTAATTTGCATTGGCAGTCTGCCTGTGATAAAAATAAACAAGAAAGAATCACAAACAAGAATTAATGGATGCACAACACTTAACGACATTAACATAAGATGAGAACAGAAGAAACACAGAACAGGCAGTATAGGTAAGAGAACAAAAAGTGAAGTGAATCTGAAAAGTGAAGGAGTGTCAAATTACTGATCTAAATATTCTTTAAGCTCAGACAATAAAAGTCTTTATTAAACTGTGAAATTGATCATTTAACACTGAGACATATAAATGAAGTCTACCTAATTCTATATATAATATAAATGTAGGAATTCACATTTCTAAATCACCTGGTAACCACACTCGGTTAAACTAAATGTTCAATTTGATAAAGCTTTTGGCCCAATAACATCCACAAAACTGTAACCAGATACAACAGAAAACCAAAAAGTAGAACAAATAAATATTTATGTTGGCTCAGTTCTAGATTTCCCTCTATCTAGATGCATGTAGGTCAAGCAACTTTTTCTGACACATCACTTCCTTCTGTTAAAAAATGTTTAAAATATGTCTGAAAGGAGACCTCCTGTGCTTCACTCTGACCTGTTTCTTCAGTTTTCAGACATGCATAAGTCATCAAGTCAGAATCACACAATTCAGATTTTCCACTTCGACACACACTCACAGCTGCTTTCTTGGACTGGTTGCAGACACAGACTGGGAAAACGAGTCCACATTACTGCAGTGGAAAAGATTTGTAGTTGCATGTCTGAAATGTTGACTGAAACAAATGCATGGCAAAGTAGAGTTTATAGGTAACAGTGAAATGCAAGGCATGCTGGCCACCCATCAAACCTCTGCACATACTGTAGCTACAGATGTGAGACTTGGTAATATGTTCACAGAGAGCATATGGTATTTAGTCCACACTTGATCTGTAATTTCTACTCTGTTCAGTTTCATTGCTGCCCTTTGCTTCATGGTAGACTGTAGTTTCATGAAAGGCGAGAGGGGGAGTACATTCCTGAAAGAGAGGAAAGGTATTGTAGCAATGTTACCATTTTTTAAGATACTTAATAAAAAATGCTCTAACCTGCTTCTCAACATATTGATTTATGTTTTTTATGCACTCCTGCTTTGATTTGCAAACAACTTGAGTTGTTTTTGGGGTGTTTTTATCAGAGGATTTTCTTGAATTTGACAATGCCAAGGTTCAAGAATAGGAAAGGTATGATGAAAATAATCGCTTTTACCCTCAAATTATGTGCATATAATTTGCACATGAAAATATACCGAATAGAAAAACACTTAAAGGTGTCATTCTGCTAAAAAACACTTTTCCACGCTCCTTTTGGAATCTAATAGGTCACCCCGACTTACCGACAGATGCTGCTGTTGAAAGTCTGTTGTCACCTCCACTGGCTGCATTCACAGAAAACAACAAGAGGAAAACAGGACACAGAAAAAAAGCCGGTCCATCTGATGTCAGACAGACTTTAGCACCACCCACATGGGGTTAAACCCGTCCCCGGCAGCGAATCTGAAGTAGCATTAGCATTAGCATCTACAAGAGAAGACAGAGCCACAGTAGCTGCTGCAAAAACTGGAAAAAAGTGGCAGATCAAACTGGTTCATGTGGAAATAAAGCCTTGTTTTTTCCCTGCACGTTTTCAGAACAAACAACGGCACAAAACCTAGCTGGATGCTACTTGAGTACATACACAGTGAGAGGGGAGAGTGTTCCTTTACGCATTCTGAGCCAATCAGAGACGCGTCGTAACCCCGTCATGGACATGTATGAGGAAGTAACGGTAAACTCTGTTGTTCAACTTCAAGTCATTTTTCTACGGCACAAAAACAGCTTGACACAAAGCGTTTTTTTAAATAGAACCAACACATAATGTACTCAATAACAATAGAGAATACAGTAATATTAATGAAATAACCATGGAATGACAGTTTTAAGTCCAAACTTTTTCAATAGAATGTTTTTGAGCTGACAAGAGGTGGTTTTTCACATTTTGTTAAATTAATATATGACAAAAAAACAGCAATGGCAAGTCCTTTTTGCACAACTAGTCACATGAACAAAGAAGGCTGCTGATACAACAAGCAAAGAAGAGTTTTAAAACAAACAGCACACTGTGTGAACTAGACACATGAGGAAACAGATTATTATTTTTTAAATTTAGTACCAGATAGAGGAGTCATGGGCATTCTAGATTCAAGACATCAGAGAAATGCAAGTATTTTCCAGGATGTAAAGGGTGCTATGAGAAAACTATAAATATATCTGTAAATCAATGTGATACTGTCGACATGTTTATGGAATGACTTCTAGTGGCATCTCTCCATAATAATAAACAAATCATCACATTTGTGTAAAAATGAACAATACACATGTCTTGTTCTTTCAACATTTTGTAAATATCTGTAAAATTGTGTGCATATGTCCAATGGAAAAGCAACTAATGTCCCTTGGAAATGACTTATATGAACAATCAGTCAGTATGGATAAGGTTGGAAGGATGTGCATGAAAATAATGCAATATTTCAGTCCCAGTTTTACATTAATGGCTTTATTTTGGAATAAATATACAAAGGTCAAAGACAATTATAACTGCCTGTGTAGAAATTAAAAGATAAAAAATTATTTTCATTATTTTTCCACAGAACTAATAAATGTATACATAGTATACAAAACAGCCTGTGTAGGTCATTGGTTTCTTTTGCTGTACAAAATGCAAAAGCTGGTAAAACAAACAAAACAAAACAAAAAAACAATAATTAAAAAACATTTTAAAATAAAAAATGTACAAAAAATAATAATAATAATCCAACTAGCCCTATAACCATCCTGTAGTTGAACATGGGATTGGACATCGTGGCCCCTTTAAGAAACAAAATAGGAATATAATGGATTACAGAATTTCAACAAGTGCGTAGAACTGAACTGCTTTGCTCAGGCTCTCCAAGAACAAGAAGATTCAGGAAGACACACAATCTGTCTACGGCATAACAGAGGGCTTGCCAGTTTTTCTTCCTCTCCGGTTTATCGTTTCATCAGTAATAAATTATCTGTGGTAACTGTGCCAGACAGGCATGACTTAACACGCTCCACGACTGGCTGAACACTGCAAACTAAGAAGACAATTGTTGTGGTCAAATTGATCGGGGCAATAAAGAAACGCTCAAACAAGAAGACAGAATGCAGGAATTAAGCACCATGTGTATGAGTATGAACATGCATCAAACATCAAGTTTAGCCCAAATCTCAGAGGAGCACTGAAACCATGGGTGCAGCTTGATGAGATCAGCGAGTGGCCACACCAGCTGAGGGGGAGTGAAACAGCAGTCGGTGCTTTGTTGACCTGTGTTGTTTTAGCTCAGAAAGCACAGTGAAAATGACAAATGCTGCCTACGCTGACAGAATTTAAATCAGGAAAGGTCTTGGGGTAAAACACGATTAACAACATGGGTGTTACTGCAGACCTGTATTTGATTATGATTTACAGGATAAGTTCACATTCTTTATACATCTTACACAACACTCTTACTTCTTACACTGTCTTATACAACAGCCACTTGCCTGCAGAGTTACTCTTGGCTGTACTCAGTCCATTCTGACTACATTATATAAATAAAAAAGCACCAAACTTTAAATTTTCTTTAAAAATACAATGTGGTGCACAATGATCATGATACTTTAGACTGATGCTATGAGTTCAACAGTTTTTGTGCTTGGTTTTGTTTTTGTTAAGTACAAATACTTTGAATAACAAGTGCTCTTTCATTTCAGAGCTTCATTAGAGAGCTTGCATTTTTGTTCTTCTACATGAAGAAAATGGTAGAATCACTTCATCTCTTTTTAACAGAGCGTTATTGCTACATAGAAAAGAGAAAAGCATGTATTAATGTGTAGCTATCTCCTAGCATTCTAACCATTAGCAGGCTAATCAATTAAGCTTACTTATAATTGATTATTATGGTCAAAATTAATGTTCACATACTCATTGTAGATGCCACAGTCCTGCACATGCCAGTTCAGCTGAGTTCAAGACATAGCAAATCAGGGAGTCTTTGTTTTCCAAATCACTCACTGCAGGTCATCATTTTGGTATTGAAAGAATAAAAATTTCAATATTTTTTCTCACAGATACATAGCTAGTAGCTAGGTGCATCACTTATACATTAAGGCCAAGATTATATGAAGCTCCAGCACATAATTAAACTAAATGGAGAGGATTTATGTTCTTTCAGCCATGTGCTGGCTGTGTATTAATGAAGCCTACTTCCAACTTAGATGCAGATGCTGAGAAGTGGCATGGTGCATTAAGGAGAACTCTTGCAGAAGAGTAAATGTGTTGTGTGGGTATTAGATCAATATCCTAACCCTATCCCTTCTTTCTTGTTTTAATTTGTACTGCTGTTAGCTAACAGATTAAAAAAACATTGGTTGGATAAACAGTGCAGCAACTATGTAAAAATGATTCTATATCTGTACAAAAACAGAAATTATGATGTGATCTGCTTTATTTCAGAACCTATTCCAAGATAGTTAAAGATTCCCTGAAGAAAACAAATGAGATACAGATGTAGTGCATCATGCATAATACCATAAATGGATTGTCCTTGCCTGTGTAAAGTGTTGTGCATTAGTTTTAAGCGAGCTTGTTGATAGTGGAACAATCCCAGTATATTTGCTTTTGGAAAAAGGAAAGTATATATATATATATATATATATATATATATATATATATATATATATATATATATATATATATATATGATCTTTTAGTGAGCTGCAACTAACACCAAACCTGCACAGTGAAAGTGTTATGACTCAAAATAGGTTCCAGACTGCTTAAGAACACATTTTTATCTAAACTTCTATTATATTAATTTGCCATCAAATTAGACCAGCAGAATGTCTTTTGAGGTTGGAGTGATGGCATTTATCTTCCAGCATTTATCCGGCGGCTTTCATTTGCTTTCCAAAATTGTTGTTGTTCTTCCAAGTAAGTGTCTCTCATTGTCTTCTAACAGCCTCATGATGCAGGTGGAAACATCTGCACCTGACAAACACAACATGTGTGATGCTTAACTCCGTTCCACTTCAGTCCAGTCAAAACAACAGGTTTATCATCTGTACTTTTAAGTCATTAGCAAGGCTTGAGGTTACAGAAGTCCAGCTCCTGTGGCTTGCGTATGCCTATGCAGTGGTCCCTTGGCAGCAAATGTCCAGTCTGAGTTTTGCAATCCAAAGGCCGTCTCTTGAAGCCCTTTCCACAGGTTCTGGAGCAAGGTGACCAGTTTCCAATCTTCCACTCAGGACATGGGTCTCCACAAATCCTGATGGCTAAGGGTTTTTGTGCAGGATCACAGTCCAACCCTGGCCTCCCATCTGGCCTCAGACACTGCACCATCCTCCTCTGGGTCCCACTGCCACAGGTCACTGAGCACTGGTCCCACCCTGTAGATATCCATTTGCCAAGAGAAGGATCCTCTTTGTTGTAAGATTTCTTCAGGGTGTCTTTCCCTTTCACTGTGACACCATCCTCAGCTAGGACACTGTTTTGAGAGTTTGCATTCCCTTCCTTCTTCTGGGTTTTATCTTCTTTAGTCTGACGAGCAAGGTAGAAGGAGTAACGGATTCGAGGAGGCGTCATCCTGCCAGCACAGAGCACCTCCACAGTCAATGCTTCACCCAACGGTTTTACTGCCTGCAGGATTTCAGAGGATCCTGCTGTGCCGCTGTAACGCAAAAGGCTGTTCTTTACGATGATGTCCCTCTCCCCAGCCGACACTACGTAGTTCCCATTGAGAAGGTAAAGACCATCACTGTTCTTTAAAGCCAAATAGTTGTCATCACTCGTCATTCCTTTGTAACCTCGCTGGCGGATGTCTATATTGGCTGAACCCACTGGTAACATGACCACAAAGTTGTAGCCATGCCTGCATGAAAAAATAAAAAATTATAGTCAATGAACGCTCATAAAATGGATTCAGTGTTTTAATCATGCTGGGTCCATGTGTTTTTGTCACTGGATTTTCATGTCAGAAACATCTATTAAAGGTCCAGTGTGTCCAATTCCAAGTATTTTTTATTTAAAATACAAAATAGAAGTACATTTCATAGTAGAAGGCAATGAGCAATATTTTTTTTAAATGGTCTGATTTCCATTTTCTATTTTGGGTAACAAACACTAAAATCAATATAAAACACAACCATGGGGTAATTTACTTGATAGTTTTGTTCTATTTTTCTATTTCCATTTCTGTTTCCATTTCTGTATTTGAATTCCTCTCTCTAAAAAGAAGATCCCATAAAATGTGCAATACTGACTAAAGCATTATTAAGCAGTATTTGGAAGTTTTACTCACATAGGCTTTGTGAAAAGTCCTGACACCTTCTTGCAACCCTTGTTATCACCTCCACATGTTCCACATTTATCAAACTTTTTGGTGGAGCCAATTTTGCCATCACATCCAGCCTTGATGCACTTGCCTTGGACACACACCCCTGTTGAATCAGGAGAACATGGAGTTCCGTCCACGACCTGAAGTAAGTAAACACTCAATTACTCACTGCAAACACACGCTCTCTAAATAAGTGACAGATGATTCAGATGAACGTGACCATGAACACCACAAAATTATATTGGAAAAAACCTGCCACTAAATTTCCACTTCACAGAATGTACTGTAAGTTAATTTCTCTCAAAGGCATGACTCTGTTATTTATCAAATCCAGCTGCTCTGTGATTCAGAGAAATGTGTCCCCTGAGTGGTTTTATCTACTCCTCATCAGTCAGTACGCTGGAGTGACGTGTGAACTCTTTCACTGCTGCTCAATCTCACTCCGCACCCTACTATCCAAAAAAGATAAACTCCCCTCTCCTTCATTCCTTCCCTCAATCTTTATTCCCGCACTAGAGGCAGCTCGCTCATATATATTTATCTTCTTTGGAACCATTGTTATTGTGTCCTGCATTCCTAAATTCTCAACTATATATATATATATATATATATATATATATATATATATATATATATATATATATATATATATGAAGTATTGACTCAGTAGGTTATTTTGGTTATTCAACATGGTACAATTTAAAGCAGTAGAAAATGTTTATTTGTTATTTGACTATATCTCTGTTATGAGACACAAAAAGATCCTAATATTTACCTCCCAAAAAAAGTGTGAAAAGAGAGTACTTAATATTTTATTGGACCAGACCTGACCCACTGAACCAACAGCAGATCATGACACTGCCTCCACTATGCATGGCAGGTAATCACCTCATCCATTTCTTTTCTCAGTCTGATGTATCGGTCACTCTGTAACAGAGTCAACCTGGACTCATCAGACCACATGACCCTTTTACATTGAAACACAGTCCAATCTTTAAGCTCTTTACAAACTGATAGTTCTCAAAGGAATCAGAAGCAACTCCCTGCATCAGTGAAGAGTTGAATCATTTGTTTCCAGCTGAAACATTTTAATCACTGGACTCATTATCCACTGGGCTGTTCCTATTAACTTAGTTAAATCTAGGTGGGGACTGTTTTGTTTTTTAAATAAGCCAAGCTCTGTACAATATTATAGTGTTATCTGTCTGTCAAAACTACAAAAAGTATTGTTCTGATTTTCAATAAACTCAGTGGAAGGGTAGGATATGAGCTGAGAAGGGACTCCTTACATTGTAAGGCAAATCCATAAAATAGAGCCTAGGCTTGTTTTTACATTTTCTTTAACAATTGAGAGCTTCAGACCAACTTAAGAATTATAACGGGAAATAGGGGGGAAAAAGACTAATAGCACCAGCTGATCAAAAGTAAGTAAACATGATGGACTATAGTGGGTATAGTGGTATAATTAATGGGATATAGTGCACAAATAGAGATATCCATCAATACTTTATAAAATCAGATCAAGGATCTGCAAATGCGATTACAATTTTTGTGATAGGATATTTTGTGAGATCATCCTCTCTTATAGTACATCATCAAACCTCCACTCAGTCTTTTTAGCATTAGTTCATAACACTTGCATACCTTGGGTGCCAGTACGTAGAAGTAGCCAGTGCCATTAGCCCGGCAGATAAGTTTACATCTGTCATTGGGAGACACTCCAGAGTACTTTGGTATCCACACCGCAGAGGAGGCAATGCGGTTATTGTTGAAATTATGGCCGCTTATCTCACACTGCTCCTCACGATAAGTCTTACCTGCACAGAGTGGAGGAGGAAGGAAGAGAGAATTGCAAGAGGTGAGAGATGGGAATGTTCTAGGGGGAAAAATGTCACTGGACATTACTGTATTGAACAACTTGTACCTGTGTCAGGGCAGCGGTTCAAGTTGCAGGAGCGGTATTTGACTCTCACCCCTTGGCAGTATTTACCACCATTTGATGGAACTGGGTTGTTACACTCCCGTTTAGACAACTGGACGCCACCTCCACATGTACGTGAGCAGGAGCCAAATGGGCCCCATTTACCCCAACGGCCGTCCACCTGAAAAATACACAACCAAGCTTCATATATTAAAATGTGTATGAATATCACATTAGTGAATTATATGGAGAAGACATGAAAGACTGAGACATTGTATTGAATGGCTGAGGTTGGACCTATTATTTCTTGGCCAACACAAAAGGAACAATTTATTATTCATAAAAATCTATCAAATAATACAAATGCTGACCAACTTTTCCACTTAGTCATTGTGAAAATGGCCAGTTTTACCCAATTGATAACAAAGTGTATATTAGTCAGTGTATGAGTCTTACCTTCAGACTTTGGACCTCCTCTTTTTTAGAGCACAGCCCTCTGTCGCAGACCTGTCCATCCCCACAGTGGGTGCCATCTGCCCAAGGGAAGTGTCGAGTCATACACACCAAATGGCCATTAGACTTTCCCGTGCACCACAAGCGACCACATGGTGGCTGCATAAAAGGACAAGGGTGGGAGTTTTCACCGAATGCGAGCTCACACTGACGGTCAAGGTTGTAGGATGTCCCTGGCAGGACATCAGGAAGAACCAGGGGTTTCTGAGGCTGGTCGAGCAAACAGTCACCTAAAAGACCAAAACTTTCTTAGCAACAGACTGAGAGAACACACTTGAATGTCATTTCAAGTTGCAGTGCTTTTCTGTTTCCCAGGTGTGATCACTTATAGATTCATTATAGGTCATCAATATTTCCACTGGCCTTTAATCAAATGAGAATGTGTGTGGGTTTGTAGGAAGGGTCAGCCATTCCCCTTGTGTTTATGGACTGCTTGAAGGGTAGACTTCAATCAGAAACTGTGCCTTGATGCAATGAATGCTGTGCAAACCACACCACACACAGATACACACAAGAACCCCCTCACATTCACTCCACCAGCATATTCCCAAAGTCTCGCTAAAATGCACAGTCTCCAATGTTTAACCAAACCCTCATTCCATGGGCTTGACTTGCAAGTATGAAACTATATTTGAATAAAATCTTTAATTATCAGATATTACCATAAGATTTAACCTAAAACAGAAGATCTGCTTGTTCTTTCTTTTCACCAAAATGACAGATGTTAGAAGATGAAAGCAGTGTGCTCAATTTAAAATAAATTGCACACGGAAATCTTTCCAGGAACAGAAAAAGGTTGCCGAGCAGGTGCTTGGAATCATGAAAGACCAACTTTAAAAAATCACAAGGCTTATAAGAAGAGGTTTTATGTCTCAGAATTACACACATATATCTTTCCACCTTTATGGGAAATTTACACATCCTAGAAGTCATTTCAACAAAACTGTTTTCACTGATTCTGAACTATTTATTATGCTGTTCATGCTGTGGTGAATTCACAATTCTGATAATAAGGTGGTGAATGAATGACCTAGAGTGAGTTGCGAATTAGTTTCCTGCTATTTCACCACAAATCTGGCGGAGGAAATGCCCTGATTAGCAGATATACTGTATACACAAGGCACACCGCACTGAATACACTAAACCTCACCTCTTCCTTCCTATTCTTTCACCAGAGATCTGTGATCTCAACAGCTGGTATTGTGTTTATGGGAAGAAATGAACAGGTTATAAATGACGTGGGGTACAGAACTGCATGAAAACATGTGGCATGTTTTTTTAATAAGCAGCTTTTTGAAGTCTAGATTTATGATAGACAGCAAATACAAGCCAAGTTACAATGCTGTTAAATAGAAATGACTTCCTGTTAAGTCATGTATATTCCTCTCTGTATGTACACTATATGTTTACTTTTTGTTCACAGTGCATCTCTAAAATGGAGACAGAAAGAAGCAAGAAGTTTGTCTATTTGGAGTAAACCTGCATAAGAAGAATTGGGCAGATACACCTCGCTGTCCAAACCACTGTGGTGACTTCCCCAAGAACAAACCCTCTAATTTGGGACAGATGTTGGGCAGTTTTAAAATAAAAGTTAAGCATTACTGCTGGGGTAACTTCTGTGGTCAGAGCTTCTTGGCAAACAATCTATGTCGAACCAAATGAATTTCGTTCCTACTAGCGTGATGCCGTAGAAAGCGAGGTTGATGTTACATTTGATGCATTGATGAACACTAAAAACCAATCATGCTCTCACTTCTATTTAACTGAAACAATTTGTCATGTTGGAAATAAGGAGTCTGTTAACCAAGAAAAATGTGGTAAAAACCAGAAAGAATCTGCTCGAATTCACTAGCTGCATAGAAGTCATATTTCAATCCCTTGACAAACAAAGCTGTGAACAGATATGGTGGCAGTGTGCATGATCCAGTGATCACATGCTCTCCTAATATAATCACCACCTAACCAGATGTTTGACCTCAGCCACCCTGAATACAAGCCTCTGTCTGACTTTGCTTCAGCTTTGCACTTCTTCAAGCACACTATGAGGTTGTTTCCAGTCAAACACAGGGGTCATCTGAGTCATCCAAACTCACCATGCCCACTGTCCAGAAACTCAGTGATGATAGCAGCACTGCAGGGGGACCAGGGACTGGTGCGATTGATCTGAATGAGGGTTGGAGACATCATATGGTTGTCCTGCAGTTTTCCAAACACATCATCACAGGCTTTAACATTGTCGTGTGGCATGTTGAATACATGTCCTGTTGAGAACAAACAAGAGGTCAGGTATCTTTCATTGAGGAATCTATGAATGTCTGTCTGCAATCTTGAATAATAGATTGTTAAGGTGAGGCTCACCAAGCTCATGAGCTGTGGTAAAAGCTGAAGGTAGGCCATCGTCTTCAATTACAGAGCAGCTCCTTTTTGGGTCACACATGGTACCAACATCAGCCATTCCGAGAGTGTCACAGGTGGAGGCTCCACACAGGTCCTGCATGAACAAACACATTTTGCTCTGGTGAAAATTGAAAGTGACACTTCAAATTACCACAACTTTGGTTATGATTTTATATCCATAAACTTTATTCACTCCATTGATTATTGTGATTTTTGACACTGCCAATATGAAGCTTTAGAAGAAAAATAATCTTGACAATTCTGATGGCCAAATGAAAAAAATCAGTAGTTTAGTCTGATTATCTCAGTGAATTATAAAGCCAAAAGTGAGAAAACCTAAAAAAATAAAAATCAATCAATCTACCAAATATAGATATTTGGTTTTGAATCCTATTTACAGTACCTGACTTTTTAAAAAGTATTATGTTTTCATTTTGTCAAAATCTCACTGTTCCCTGATCACAGTAATTAAGTTGATGAATGCAACATTTTAAAAACCAACAGGAATGTTGGTCAAACTAACAAAAATTAGATTCAAATTGTAGTAAACCAGAATTGTGCTTTAAATCATCCTGGTGTCATTAGAGAAATTGAAAAAAGGATTCCACAGTAAGTCAAGCTTTCCACTAACTGCTCTTAAAGAGTTTTTAGTGGGTAACAGTGTTTAGAGCACACCTTCTCCTATGAGGTAATGTAAATGTCCCCAATCATAACATTTCCACGCCAGAGCAGACTTTCCAGATGACCTATTTCTCCACCACAAAGTTTTCATCCCAATCTTAGAGAGTATCCATTTGGAGCAGTTGACTGAACCTCCTAATCACAGGACAACTTCTGCACTAACCACCACACAGATCCGCCCATCTGCCTGATCCCTAAACAGCACAGCAGTATACAGTACATACAAAGAAAAACAGGAAAACAGTGCTGGTGAACAGTTCCAGATAAAGCATAAAGCCGGTTTAATGTCAGACAAGTCCAGTGACTCTTTGCTGCTCTGAACGTACACATCAAATGTTGTGCCAAGTGAAGACCTTGAATGCTCTGACATATCATTCCTAGAATAAACCGCAAAACCACAATTGTTGGCCTTTACCAATCTAGTCCAGATGTGCTCATGTGTGCAGACATCATCCAAATGTTTGGGCAATTCATAAGTAGAAAATAAAAAGTGCAAGAACAAGAAGAAGAAGAAGAAGAAAAAAAAAAACCAGCAGTGTCAATGAGTTTGTTCTTCGCTCTGACCTACTTCTGACATCTGTCATCTATCTTTACAAAATTGGTGTTTTACTCCAATTTAAAAACAATATGAAAGTTATGCTACTAAAGAAAATGTTCCATTCTCCAGTGTAAAGAGTTGCTGTTGATTACAGTTGTGGTTTTAAAACTGACCATCAGCAAAAAAATAAATAAAAAATAAAAAAAATAAATAAATAAAAGGTTTGATATAAAAGATGTACTGTATGTGGAAATCTTAGTCCTCCTGTTTTTTTTCCCAGCATGTGTTTGATCACGTAAGGAGAAGCCAAACAAACAGTAATTTTAAGTATTACCAGCCCACTCTCTTCAATACAAATTATACTTTTGTATGATTTACAGTTTAGAGACTGGCTGTTCACATACAATAAACTTCTAGAGAAATGTAATGAAATGAGTAACCTTCAACATTCTTTACACAGCAATCATGCAACCACAGTTCCCTCTGGACAACGCTGAGGTGGTCTTCATAAAACCTACAAACTCACACTGCAGGCTGGTAAACACAACACTAGGAGCTTTGTCATAAAAGCCTTCTCAAAGCCTAGTACACCAAAACAACACCACTGACTAATTGAATTCACGATGACATGATTCCGTGGACACAGGCTGTTGTCTGGATTCTTGGCCTTTTGCTGACTTAAGGAATCTCCTGATACTATGCAGATAGTTTGATTAACATCAGAAGCAAAACGAAAAAATGTATGTACTGTACTTACAGTTAGTGTGAAATGTCTTCAGTTTGTACAGCACAGAAATATACTGGGACCTATAATGTTTGAAATCTGAGGGCTCTGATGAAAAATGTGAAAACCTAAATAGTACTTTAACATAATTATTATCTTAATGGGTTTAAGACCTCAAATGTGTATCTTGAAAATGTGGAATAATTGCCTTTTATTAAAATAATAAACTTGGCTTGAGGAATGTTAATCAACCAGATGTTGAGTGTTAATTTAGATTCCATCAGTATTTCAGAGTTACTTCACTGATCAAAGTGGTTTCGATCATTTATTCAGTCCAATCAAATATTAAGTCAAACAGTGAATGAATCCCTTGATGCTTGTTCTCCAGCTTTATATAGAAGATTACATCCACATGACTCATTGTCTGTAGGTGTGGTCCGGTTCAGTTGAACAAGGTCATGTAAACTGGTCCCAGAGTTTATAAAATCTGCACATCAAATCTGCTTATGGTCCCATTACCCAGTAACACATTTATGGAAAACATATCAGTGAGATGTCATGACCTAGAAAAGGAAATACAATGCTATGCAACCCCAATGTATGACAGAGTGAAGAACTGCAGGAAGTGTGTTACTGTGCCGGCTGAGTGCAGATGGGATCTGTCTCTTAGGAGCAGCTTGTTTCAGAGCTGATCCAGGCAGGTGGGGCAGAAACATGGATGGAGTGATGTGAGATCTCTGACATGCACGAAGGAACCATCACGCACCACCCATTGACCCCACCTCCCTCCTCCTTTAACTCCTATCCATCCATCTCTCCCTTCAGGGGTCTGTTTAATGAGGACCATGCAATGTAGGGATACAGGCTCGAAAACCCACAGCTGGAAGAAGACTGAAATAAATGAGACACTTCCACCTAGTGAATCCCTGAGGGCACAAATGCTTATAATATATAAAAAAGTTTGCTTAAGGAGCGCTACCTGGACTCAAAATAAGTAATAATAATTAGAGGTGCTCTATTGGATAGGAAAAAACAGCAAAAACAAAGAAAAATTCCAAGGCACTCTCTTAAAAGTGAAGAATAAAAAGCCTTTATTAAACTGGCTTGGTTACAAAAACCTATAAAATCATATAAAAACATATAAATACCCCAACGCGTTTCGGCATAAATGGCCTTCATCAGGGACTTTCTTTGTTTTTGCTTATAATATATGTTGAAGTTGCAAGTCTAATTGACATCTATTAGACACAGAACTTAATCCTGTATTGAGATGTATGTGCAAAAGCCAAAAGTATTTCCGCATGTCAAGTTACCTCACACTCTTTTATTCTAGTTACACATGCTTGAGACTAATTGCATTCACATCTGACCCTATGACTACAGACAATCCATTATGAGTTTTTAAGTTTTTAAGAGGTGTATCTGCTCGGTGACAAATGTGTGCCAGGTCTCCGATGAAGAGTTTAAATCCACAGGGCCAAATTCCTTAAGGCAGACAGTTCATAGATCAGTGGGTTACACACTGACCAAGCAATGATTTCATCTTTGACCCTGCCTCATCATGTGCCAAATATTTGGGAGTGCAAAGCGGAGGAGGGTTCCAAGTCTGCAAAAGTACCCTCTAAGGACCCATGAAAATCAATCAATGCTGTTGTTCTATTCCGCTCAAGTATTTCCCTTGGTGACCCAGAGTCAGTGTCAAAGATCTTTTGCTATTTGTTGGACTGTGTCAGTGTTGAGTTCATCAGAGGTTGAATCTTTAGTGAGAAAACAATTTAATGATGATTTTTTTTTTTTTTAAAACAAAAGAAACCTGTCAACACCATTAATATTCTGGCTGTCATTATCACTATTACATCTTTATAACAGCATGTTGTAAAGTTAAACATGACAAATATACACAATAACATAAACTGTATTTATTTGTGGATTGCACTCATATCCTTAAGACCAATTTAAAGGGAAATCATTTAAAGCACTTTACCTCTCTAGTGAAAAGGATTGCTGTATCCCAGTACTCTGGATGCTTGTCGGTGTTCTTATTCAGCTTTTTTTGCCAAGTGCAAAAATTTCTCAGTGTCATGGCTGCGTTCCCGGACACCTTGGGTCCTTTGTCAGCCTCTGATATGATCAGGATCTTGACAACTACGATACTGATGGAATTAAGGATACTGGGGTGTTTGTAGAGTCTGGCTGCAACTGACATCAGTGTGAGAAGGTAATGTTTTAGATCATCTCCATGGAACTGAGCCATGGACTCGTCTGCCACAATGAGCGTCTCCACAAATCTGGGAACTGAGGCGAACCTTTTAGCTCTCCCCATTCTCTTCAATATCGTTTCGGTCACATTGTTGTAATCTTTGAGGTGCCTGTACTTCTCCAAAGATTGCACAACTTGGAGGCTTATGTCATTGTCCACTGCACACCTGGATGTTGTGTTTGGCTTCAGGTTATTGCTGCTTCTGCGCCGGATGATGTGCGCACTCTCTACGCTTTTGGTGTCATTTTGCGCAGGACTGATAAAATATTCCCAGCCTTGGAAACCAAATGCACCATGTAAACCTTTACACAGACTCAGAGCAGCATAGGAATTGCTATCATCATTCACATATCCGGAGTAAAAACACCGGCTCAGGTCTGTGGTGACTTCAGTGTTCAGGAGTCTGAATTCGTCTTGGTTAGAAACAGATGGGGCAAGAAAATTAGAGTCTTGTTGTAAATCGAGTACTAAGTCCTGCTGGAAAGCTCGTATTTTTATGACACATTTTCCATTAACGTTATCCACGACATTGTCAAAATCCCTCTGGTCATGGTTGTAGTTATCCAGTCTAATCGGGAAGGAAACTTCACTTTCCAAACTGCAAGCAACTTTTAAGAACGACAGCGCAAAATAGAGGAGAAATATTGTTCTGTTAAACATGACTATATTTGCATTCATTAAAGAATGCACTTAACAACTGGGAGAACAGAATATATAGTCTGCGGGACTGAGGTGATAAAAGCCACACAGAAAAGGATGAAGTGAATAATCCAATGCGCTGGAGTTTAAACCACAGCTGGTTGTCCAAACCCATTCAGTGCACACCCCTCCTGGTCATGACCCATTCCCATCCTCCACCTGTGTGAGTGCTCAGGCGGCTGCAGCCCTCAGTCTCTCTTTTTGTAGGGGGCTGTCCTTGGAGAGGCTCATTGGATCATCCTTCTCAGGGTCCACTGCATTGATACTCACCAAACATACAGTTTTGTCATCATATCAGCCCATCAGAGCACTTTCATACCACTGTCATGGCGACTCTAGATGAGCCCACATAGATATACATGACTCTAGGCAGATTAATAACACATACAAATGACTTTTATGGACGTGAAATCACTTTTGTCAGATAACTAAATACTTTAGGTTTTATTCTCTCGGTGCGCGTCGTGCTGGGACATAATATGATTTATTATTTCAGTCAGTATTGCTTTCACATCGACATAAATGACATGCAAGCATAAGACTGCAGCGATAATCTAAAAACATTGTATTTAATTCATTAATAGTAGCCCCTTCTATGCTTAGCTGAAGACGAAAAGGGATGAAAAGTTCTTCAATCTTCAGGTTGTGTTGAGCTAAACTGTTGCGACATCTAGTGGATAATAATAAAAAAAAAGAAGAAATAATCCAATTTCAGCAAAGTCTGTATTGGAGCTTCTGCATTGACATACCCTTATTTATTAAAATAATAAAAGGATACATTTATTAAAAGAATAAATGTGCTTTGTTTTATTCAGGTGTAGTGATCGACCGATATATTTTTGGGGCCGATACTGTTTTTTTTTTCCATCAGCTTGAGTCTATGACTGATACAGGCCTAAACCAATATTAGAAGCCGATGCTGATTTTTGGATGTCAAATGTCAGATGTCAAAACCTTCTTCAATTACAACTAGAAAATATAAATGGTGACAGTTAAACTAATAAATATGAACAAATGGATACCTTCACTTCTTTCATTTTCTCTCTCCTTTTTTGTGTTCTTTTCTTCATTTTTTTCATTTTCTGTCTTTTTCTTGTTTTTCTCTTTTTTCCTGTTCTTGTTTTCTCTAATTTTTCTCCACCCCCCCTTTTTCACTTTGTTTACGCTCCTCTTTTCCCTCCTAGTAAATCATGGCAGGGGGAAAAAAGAAGCATAGCAGCCGATGCAACAGAACAATACAAGACAGAAAAAAGTTAATATTGGCCTGATATATCAGCGGCCAATATATAAGTAGCCTATATCATTATTCATGTGTTTGTAACATTCAGCCAATAAAGCTCTCATTTTGCCTTTTCACAGTTCTACTAAAGAGGACACCAGCCCACCCCCAAAAATGACAGTGGACTGAGCTAAATGAGATCATGGACAAAGTGCCTGTATTTTTTTGTGTGTTAGGTACAGAACAAACATACAACAACATCCAACCCGCCCAACCCCATCACACCCCAGTTCAAAGGTAAAATATCAATAATAAAATAACTGAAATTCACAGTATTCATCACAATACATATTGTTTAGCATGACCAGACACTTGGTATTGCCACAAATGCTTTCAAATAGAGATTAATAACAACAATAATAATGAGGAAAAATAGGGGTAGCATTTACATCATTGCAAAAGCATTAGTTTTTCCACTAATGTGAGGACAGGCTGCTAAATATATCAGAATTTAAAACTGTTACCCTGGATATGGAACCGGATACGTTCAAGTGTCAGTGCATTACATCATTAATCGTGTTTAAACATTGGGGGGGGGGGGGTCTTTCCACTTCATTATTATAATACATCTGGCAATTAGTGTTGTAAATGCTATAACTGTTTTACCAAAGATTTAAATATATTTTGTGAATTATATTTTTAATTATTAATTGTCCACAGCCATTTGTCCAATAAAGCGCATGTTTTGTTTTCCTTGTGTCCGTTGCTAGGAAAGCAATTTTGGTTGCTATGCTAAGGACCCCAGTTCCGTACTGTCTCTAAAGAAGCCAGTTTAACTTCGAGTGTAAAATTGAGACATGTTATTAAATCAACGGTTTTTGTTGCATTAATCAATTTAAATATTATCGCTGAACATATGCAAACTATATTTTTTATTTTACTTTAGACTTTATTGTGACTTTTATTACTTTTCGAAAAAGGCAGTTCGACAGATATCATCATCGTAGTTTTTGTGGACAACAGCTACCAAAAAAGAAGAGGCACAAACAAAGCTGCGCGGTTTGGGAGTGATGTTAACAGCTATATAGGTAAGTACAGCTATTGGTTTTTGCAGGTTAAAAGTTGGAGGATTGTTTGTCGACAAAATTAGATAGGTCCCCTTTATGGTTCTGAACATCACTAACGTTTTCTTAGAAGTTGACAGTCGCAGTCTCCTGTCGTGATCCTCGTCGACATGAATTTCTATCATGTTTTGGAGCTGGTGGGAGAGGGTTCCTTTGGACGTGTTCATAAAGGAAGAAAGAGAGGCAGTGGACAAGTAAGTCTTATGTTTGGGACAGTTTGTTCTTATGTTTGGAAGGGTTTGTTCAGTCTTCTCGTCATCACATCTGTCCATGTATTTCCATTAGATTGTTGCACTTAAGTTCATGCCCAAAGTGGGTCGATCTGAAAAGGAACTGCAGGGTCTCAAGAAGGAAATTGAAATAATGAGGGATCTTCAACATCCAAATATTGTTCAACTCTTTGACAGCTTTGAAACAGAAACTGAGGTATGTCAACATTCATACGTGAAAATATATGAATATAATATAATGTCATTTGGCCTTAACCCATAAAGACTTTTGGTTCCCAAATAATAGTTTCTCTCTGTGTAACCTTTCTATTACCATTCATTTCAGTATTGTCCTCTGAATTTTGCATTTTCCAATGAAAATAATCTATTTTCATATGTTTAATTGACTGATCATGTAGATGTTCATAAAATCTTAGAGTCAAAGGTTATATATCAAAACTAGTGATGGACTGACCAATATACATTTTTGGGGGGGACTGATGCGATACTGTTTTTGTTTGTTTGTTTGTTTGTTTTGTTTTTACATAAGCCTGAGCCAATCACCAACACAGGTCACTGATATTTGTAAACTGATATTTGGAGCTGATACTCTTTTTTTCCTCTGTCAAATCATAACAATTATTAGAAAATCTTTTTGTAAATTAAACACTTGTTGAACTAATAATAATATTAAACTACTGGTTCAAAAAAATTGAGAAAAATAAGGCAGAACAGGTAACATCAACATTTTACAATAAAACTTACATTCATATAAAAATGTTCAGTGCACTTAATTTTTCAAGTAATTTCTTTCTAAACTAAACACTGACAGCAGTACAGACTGTTCAGTCAATATGTCAAACTGAAATAGTCCTTCAAATTGCTTCTAACAAATATTTACAACTTGCAAGGTAACGCACTGTAACATGACTCAGTGACACTGTAAACTACATGAGTCACATGACTCAGCATAAACTGTCTTCAGGTCACAAGGTGCATAAGCATGAGCAAGGTGCAACACTATTCAAATTTACTTGATATTTTTAGGTCCATGTGCAATGACTATGAAACCTTTGAATATTATTTGAAAATTTGAAATACAACTGACTCTTCCCGCACAGTTTATTCATTGCACAAATTATATAGTTTCACTTGAATAATTCCAGTTCTCACTGATACTCATGATTAGAAAATAAAAATTGTGACAGTTAATCTAATAAATATTACTAAACCAAAAAACATATTTTAGTGTGAACAGCAGTATCTCCATGAACATGGAGGTGCTATGAACTTCACCTGTCAGTAATTTATGGCAGGGAAATAGATTTGGATATTGGCAACACACAACAGGCCAATGCCGATACAAGGGGGAACAAAACGTAAATATTCGGATATCATTAAAGAAAACGGACAAACTGGAGAAAGTGACATGTTCAATTAAGGATATCAATAATGGAACAAAAACCAAGTGTCTCCATCCACTATAACTGATTCAGCTCCATAGATTTATCAATTTATCAATCAGTGTTGTAGAAGATGATGATGTGTCCATGTATATACATGTATACACAGATATGAAGCATCTGAATGTCCAAATAGGTCATATCTGATGATGAAAAGATGACAAACTGAATTTTATACCCATTATTCATATGGATTTATAGAATTAATGGATGAACAATTTATATCAGTAGATGCTTTTGCTCAGTGGTGGATGTTTGGGTCTTTATGGGTTAAAATAATATTATATAACAGGTTCTGTCTTTGAGAATGAGAAAATCCTCTAATATCCCACATTGTTTCCCTATCTTTTGCACAGGTAGTGGTTGTGACAGAGTATGCAGAAGGCCAGTTGTTCCAAGTCCTTGAGGATGATGGAAGTTTCCCAGAAAGCCGGGTATTCATGTTCATATATATGATTTCACTAACCGTGATTTTACAAGACAAACCTTTTACCAATTCTTTCCTTCTTCAGGTCAGAGAAATTGCCTGCCAGTTGGTCTCAGCTCTTTATTATTTACATTCTCATCGAATTCTCCATCGTGACATGAAACCACAAAATATTCTTTTAGGAAAAAATGGAGTTGTAAAACTGTGCGACTTTGGGTGAGTACATGTCAGTATTTATACAGATAGTATATTATTAATAAGTATGGGTACAGTTGATTTCCAGAACTGATTCAATTCACATTTATACTGCTTCAATTTAATTTAACTCCCAACAATACTGGATATATAAGTTGCAAAACCAATTTTGCTTGGGCATTTAAAAACAAACACATACAGTATGTTTACTGAGTAGAGGGTAATACTAAGTACCAATCAAAGACCAGTGTTTAATTAATCTGTGTCTCACTGTATGGAGGAGACTGGAGATTTTTCTTCATGTGGCTTGCACTCATATTAAGTACAGATTTGTAACTTTTTGAAGTAAAATATAAAAGATTACACCAGCAAATTGGTTTAAAAAACAAACAAAAAATGCATGTATATATATATATATATATATATATATATATATATATATATATATATATAATTAGTGTAACAGTGCAATATAACTCCAAAGTACAAACTCTTTGTGTAAGAAAGGCTTTTATTTTATTCATTTTATTTATAGAACACTGAAATAATGTCATAATTAACGAATCTCAGTAATTGTTCTTAATTATCATTTATTAGATGTTGAAAGGTAGAAAATTATTGTTTTTTCTGTGTCGAGTAATATAAAACTGGAATGAATCGATTGGTTAATGAATATGAGCCATTGCCACTGATATCCAATTCAGCTGTTTGATGGAGTTCAGTATGTGTATGACATGCATCCCCATAACCAGGTACATAATTATGAATTTTTTTATATATTATTAAACTTAAGTTAACCTTAACTTTTTTTAACCGGTATTAGATGACTCAAATGAACAATAATGCTTATCAGAAAATCATTCTCTTTCACCTAGCCTTAGTTATTAATATCCACAAGATGAATAAAGACACACTCTTTTCAGGTTTGCGAGGGCTATGAGTGTATCTACCTTGGTGTTGACTTCAATCAAAGGAACTCCACTGTACATGTCACCAGAGTTGGTTGAAGAGAAGCCGTATGACCACACGGCTGATCTCTGGTCTCTAGGCTGCATTCTTTATGAACTCCACACGGGGGCGCCTCCATTCTACACAAACTCCATCTTCCATCTGGTACAACTAATTGTGAGAGATCCAGTCAAATGGCCCCACACTATGAGTGCCACCTGCTCGGTATGGTCTGTCACATGCTTGGAATAAAACTAACATATTCAATTAGCAAACTGAATAAAAAGCTGGACAAGTTACATCCATAACATCACATTTTATAGCCAAGTTTCCCAGCATTGTATTAAAGATTAGGTTTTATGTTAGACAAATGCAGTATCCTTTCCGCATGTACTTATTTGATATTCCTTTAACAGAGTTTTCTGAAGGGGTTGTTGACCAAAGACCCTCAAAAAAGGTTGTCATGGCCAGACCTGTTGCATCATCCATTTGTAGCTGATAATGTTGTGGGTGAGTTTGATTTAATGTCAGGTTTGAAAAGGATAGGACATTAGTCTGTGCTTTATAGTTTTATTCTTATATCTCATTTTAACAGTTTTATCCTCTTACTACTTTGTGTTCAGTTTTGTCAGACTCCAGTGTTCTTAGCCCTCTGACAGTGACACCCAGTCCAGATATGTTGGCTCTAAAACATCAGCAAGTCTCAGAAAAGATGTTACCAACTTCTGGAGAGAGCAGATTATTGCGAAAAATCAGGGGGCAGAGAGACAACGGAAGCAAACCAGGTGGAAATGATATCATGAAAGTGAGTCAGAATTAGATACTTTGTTAGAAAAAAAAATCCTCTTTTAATGAAGTCACGGAGTGTGTTTAAACTGTTCTGTGTGCATTAACAGAAAGTAAAAGAAGGAACAGTAAAAGAAAAAGCTTCCTCCACGGCAGCAGCGTGTCCACAAGCTCAGCCGTCCTCAAGTGACACAGTTGCTCCAGGTCATTCTATCAACCACACTGCAAATAAAGGTGTCCATACAAAATCAAAACACAGGTAATTATGGAACTTGATGTTATGTTGAACTCTCACAAGCGAGCACCTAAAAAGTATGCTGTGATAAAAAAAAAAAAAAAAAACCATCTGGTGTTTATCAGTGTTAATGGCATTTTCATTGCAGGGGTCAGATCAGCAGAGACTATGAAAAAGAATTCCCTTCTGTAGAGGTTGGTCCACAAGTAGTACTGATGTGCAACAAGGGAAAAAATGCATCAATGTCCACACAGGTAGGTACAAACTGACATTCAATTGTTGAAAGGAACTGTCCACACTGAAAATGTGCTTTGTTTCATAATACATTTTAAATACTAGAAAAGCACCCCGAGAGCAAGAACCACTGCCAAAGCAGACCCCCCCCCCCCCTCCGAATGAAGAGAGGTTATGTTTTCACTGGAGTTTGTCTGTCTTTCAGCAACATTACTCAAAATGTTATAGATATATTTTAATAACATTTTCAGGATATATTGGTAGTGTCACAAAGAACAAATGATTACATTTTAATGGTGATCTGGAAGACATCCTGGATTCTGGATCACTTTGAAATGTATTCTCCATTTACCGCAATGTAAAATTTCAAAGTGATCTAGAATCTAGGATCTGTTCCAGATCACCACCAAAATGTCATCATTTGTTCCTTGTGACACTCCAAACACATTCTGAAAATCTTATCAAAATCCATCCATACATTTTTGAGTAATGTTGCTGTAAGACAGACAGACAAACTCCAGCAAAAACATAACCTCCGGAGGTAATAATATCCTTTTTAGAGACACAGTTTTCCCTGGATATGGCTCAACTAGTAGTAGCAGCACATGTCATTTGTAGTATAGTATATCACGGTTATTATATTATTTGTGTCTTTTAGGGTGTTGACAGTGAAGATTATTGGGAAAAACTGCTCCAGGAGTCTGGTCAAAGTAAGCACAACCTGTTAAACCACAAGGACTTCATCCCCAGACTCACATCCAAGATTTTGGAATTTAAAGCTGAGGTACAAAAAAGGGCAACTTTTTAGAGAGCATGAAAAAAAACCAACAACAAGAAAACAGACATTTTATTGAGGTTGTTTTTTTTTTTTAACAGCTAAAAATTGGAACTGTTAAAGAACCACAACAGATTCATCAAATTTTGAAAGTTTTAAGAAATGTAACCCTGGCATCTGACCAGGAGAAGTTACATTACCTTTGTCGAGAAATTGGACTGCCGCACTTACTCCTTGACCTGGTCCATGACACTGTAGCAAATCCCAATTTCGTCAAGGTAAATAGTTACAAATAATGCAAACTCTGTTGTCTTATAGGGCATCAGAATTAAACTTTTTATTTTTATTTTTTCTGTCTGTTCAGCAACCATGGAGTGTCACAGCACTTGGAGAAATGATCATAGTGCTCTTAAACTTCTGGGAGAAATGCTATGATTGGGTTCAGGAAGAACACAGGTTTGATTGTTGTTTTGCTTTGTCTTTTATTTCACGTTATGCCTTTCATCCACCTAAATGAACCTTCATTAATACACAGTTTAGCTCATCATCTCTTCTCTTATCATAGAATAAAGGAATACTCCGAGCCTTTCATTGTAATTCTCAGTCAACCAAAGTTCAGACTTTTGGCAGTAAGTACCTGAATGCACCATGTGATATAAGGGTCCTAATATTGTGACCAGAAATACTGCAGTCACAGTGTAAACTCAGAGATTAACTAATGCATATTTTGCTGTCTTTTTTTCTAGCCTTTGGCTGCCTCTGTTTTGTCTCTGTTCTTACACCATGAGTTTGACATTGAACATGATGTGGATACTTTAATCTCAGTGTTGAAAACACTTTTGGAAACAAATGAGGTATATAATCTCTGAAAGACAATTGTAAATGTGGCAGTGAATTAACATTTATGCGATTATAAAATTGGCCACTGTCTACTTTCCTTCTTTTTAGTGTATTTTCTCATTACCTCCTAACCTGGGACTCTGTGATGGCCTCCTCTGTTTACTCCTTCACACACTCCCTGAGGTCAGAGTGCAACATAATTATAATAAGATATTTTTTTAGTCAATGGAATTATTGCAATTAATCTCTGTACGTTATCGCTTTATATTTAACAGCATGAAAGGGGCCCCAGATCTTCACATTTAGATCCAGTTACATTTCTGGGTCTGTGGAAGAGAATTGGCTCATCACTGGAAAGAACACCTCCAGACACAGACTTTTGTTCAGCCAATGGTAAATATCATCTGCAAATTCATCTACATTCAATTAAGAAAGAAGTGTAAATGTAAAAATGAATAAATGAATGGATGTTTTCTTTTCACTTTATTTTAACACTAGGACTGCACTCCTTTCTGTCTCTGGCACTGTTTGTGTTCACCAAGGATCCATACTCCTGCATTCCTCTGTTTTGTGACAGCGAATCAAAATGTGTGTACACTCTCAGCCAGCTGCTCGGCACTGAATGGTTAGTGTCTTTAGAAACATCAGATTTTATCTCATCTGGAGCACAAGTCTTGAGAGTGGCAGTGGTTGCTGTAGGTCCTTAAAAAATCTTTTTAAGTCTACCATTTAGGAGTTCACCTGGTAAAGCATTTTAAAGCTGAGTATTTCCAACTCGGTCCCTTTGCTGTATTTCATTCACTCTCTCTTCAGTGCATTTCCTGTTTCTCTCCATGTCTATCCAATGAAGCAGAAAAGGTCAAAACATAATCTTTTAAATTGCCTAAAACTTGAAAATTGCGTAGATCTTTTCCTTGGTTGAGGCCTGTTGAAAATAGCGACTTTGTACTAGAAAAATGTCAAATTAGAAACTAAATATACAATTATTGGAGTCATGTCAGAAAAATATAAAACTACCACTACTTTGGGGGGGGGGGGGGCACACACAACTGCATGAGCCATCATTTACCATTCACCGAACTACTCATGCTAACTGGATGTTACATGAGTCATAAAATGAGATTGTAAAAAGTCTTAAATGTATCTTGTTGAAACCTGCAGACACCCTTTTGCAACACAACTACTGTCCTCAGACCTAATAATAACCTCTTTATACCCTACAGTCTTCTTTTGTTTGCTGAAGGCAGCCCTGGGAGACCTGACGAGGATTTGAATCATGACAGTTTGTCTGTATTGAGCTGCCAATTGCTATGCTTTCCGTTTGCCCTGGACCTGCCTGCACACACCATGTCCAGGATTCTTCAGTTGTATGACAGCTGTGGTATCGTTGCAGGCCTCCTGCAGGTTAGGGCCGTATCATACTCTATTAAAGACCTTGCTGAGTGTTGTTGTAAACATATTTGTCTGATGCAACACTGGATAACTCTTACAACACACTCACATTAGACACACAGTATTGTACAGTGTAATATGTCTGTACTTTTGGGAGAGCACTGGGTGTTATTTGTTGTTTGCTGTTTGATCTGTGATGAGGCGTTGGTTGATTTTGTTTTTATGCTTTGGCAGGTGATTCAAATGCTTACTCCTTCATCATTAGAGCTGCCTCTTTCACTGCTGAGCCGTTTGCTGCTTTGTGACCCCGGGCGCTCTGTCTCCTGCCTCAGAAAAGCTGCCAGTGGCTTTTTGTTGCCACCCAGAGACAGTCAGCTCACTGCCTCTAGACATCCAGGAACTAGAACCACTAGCTCTCTGCTGTCTGATCTGCTGCAGCTGGACCTGATGTGGGATTCTGCTGTGGAGCTGCTCATCTTGCTGTCCCATGTAGCTCGACATGCCCCTCAGTCTACCTGCCATCAGCTGTACCTGGAAGCCTCAGTGCTGCACCAGGCCCTGACTCACTGTCATGACCCAATCAGGCTTGCCACATGCAGACTTTTGGGAAATTTGCATCCATTCAGGCCTGTCATACTTCCCACCCTGAAGCCTGCAACTTTCAAACACTTGATAAATTGTCTTCATGATGCCTCCGTGCCCATCCGGCGAATGGCTTGCAGGGCCGTTGGAAACTGGTTGGGATACATTGCAGAGGAAGGCTTTAAAATGAGCAGGTCCAATGGAAAGGGCAGTGACATTACAGGGTGGAGCAAAGAAAAGAGCAAAAATAAACAGAAGTGTTTACCAGGACATTTAGCTGCTATAGTAGAACAGGGAGTGGATGATGAGGATGGGAGCAGGTGGACGGAGGAAGCAAGGAAGACCGTTGCTGTCTTGGCATCCTTGATTTTTGACCCTGATGCTCTGACTCGCTGTCGCTGTTGTGCAGCCCTGGGAAAGCTTGTAAATGTTAATGGTGCTGTATCTCTGCTGTTAGAAGAGAATGTTTCCAGGTTACTTCTCAAAGCTGCATGCGTGGATTCCCATAATGCAGTGAGACAAGCTGCCATAGCAACTTTATATCTGTACAGCCTTCAGGAGCCAATGCATCAGGTAATAAAAAATATATAGGATATAAGAAGGCAGATACTGACAATACATAATTAAAAAGTCTTTTTGTAGATGATATTTTTAAAACATGTTTTTTTCTTAAAGCAGTTAAATCTAAACTGTTGTCTTGAAATCAGCCCTTTGTATATTCTGTTGCTTAAATATGCTCGATGTGGACATTAACATTTTGTCTCACAAATGTGATTTTTAAGTTGATCTCTCTGTGGTCCATTTTTTCTCATAGATCTTGATCTCCCTGGATGCCAAGAGAAAACTTTGTCAGGCTTCACACTGTGCATCTCCAAAGTGTGACTATCAGAAGCTCATTGGACAACTGTGATGCCTGTAAGTCACAGACCACAGATTAGTGGAAAAGAAGATAACTGTTTAAATACATCTACGTGACAAATAATAACCTTCAAACACAGTTCTATTTTCATGTCATTTTTTAATCATTGTTTTTAAGAGAGGAACTGGAAATTAAATCTTGCAAAAATGATTTTTATGATTATATTAACGTGGCTGTGTCTTCTTTCCTAATGTTTCATTAATTAACAACATGGTATAAAATATAACAGTCTCATGACATATGTCTTCTCATAGACGTATTTTACTTGGTTGTTAATTCATATCTTTCTCACCATCGATCATTAACAATCACTATTTTTTTTATCTTGAATATTTTTTCCTTAAAGTAATATAGATATCTTTATTTTTTCTGTCTTTTATTAAATTGCACAAGACTGTCGGTGCGTAGATCGGATATTGTCGGACTTGACGGGCCACTCCGCTGGGGAAAAGTGTTTCGGAGATTTTCAGACTGAAGGCTGTGTTCTTTTGTTTTCTCGTAAAACTCTTCTTCCTGCATCTCACTGTAAATATCGACTTCGTGACAAATGGCAAATCAATAATAATGCTTTCAGTAAAATTAGAGGAGGTAAGTGTGGAAGTGTCCGCCGGGCCCCGTCATTTGTCGGCTTCCATCAGGGCCCGACGCAACTTTCCACAGAGGGGAAAATCACGTACGGCAAGCAACAGCTCTTTTTAAACAGCCTGCTTTTTTGCCCGACAACAGTCTTTGCAAGTGGATTATATATATCTATATCTATCGGGTGATTTAGTTTTTTTTCCGGACAAAAAAAAAATGCTCCGACAACACACATAACGTTAAATTGAAGACACACTTTATTTTGAAAATGAAACAAAAGCTGATGATACAGAGAAAATGTCAATGATTCAATGAACTAAACATTGTAAAACGCCATAATTTGCAGTATTTATAATTATGACATTAAACATTTGTTTTTGGTTTTTGACAGTCGAAGCTGATAGTACACCGCAGGGAGTAAAACGACACCAGATGTGCCTCTTGCAAATTTGGAAAGGAAAAAAGGGGAACAAATTAAAATAAATAATTTAATAATACAAAAAAAAATGTCCATGAGTCAGCGTTGTTCATTCAAGATTGTCTAAAACTTAATGTGCATAAATCAAATCTATCCTCTCTACAGGTATGTTTAACATAGTTGCATATAGGAGAACAGAAGAGTTGGAAAATAAGTCAGACAACACAGATGCTATCATTGCGAAAGCCTGCACAAAATCGTATGAAAAAGTTAACAGATACTTTCATAGAATTTTTCCCCAAAGAAAAGGCTAACACTCCCTCAACATACAAAAGTAGTTACAAATTAGTGCAGATCAGCCAGAGGCCCTGTAAAAGGTATTGCCTAAAGAATCCCCACTGATATATGAAATGCTAAATTTTCTATTTCAGAGAGAGAAAAACGTACATTTATGCAAAGACATGCAGATGGAGCTGCCTAAAACCCCACTAGTTACAGGATTTGTACACAAGAAAACCCAATATTTTATATGTAAGAAAAAAACGTTTGCAATATCTTTCTCTTAAGGGGTGTTTACATTTGTAATGTCTTGTTATTATTCCTCATGAATCACATTTGTAGGACTGGAGGACAAATTGCATATCCTGAGCTGCAATTGTATAATTTTCCATATGCACATGAAAACATTTCACAAACTGCTACACACAACACAATAAATTAATTTCTACTTTCGATTTTCCAAGATAACGCATTTTCATTTTTGGTCACAGGAAACCATATTTTGAACATAGAGCAATTCTAGATCACACAGTGAAATAATATAGTGACTTGTTAAATTAAAAGTAAATAGTGCAAATATCAGGGTAATTGGAAAAATGTAGATATGATGGATGTAGATTTAATAAAACAGAAGTTAAATAATGACACTGAATCTACCCACAGTGGACAAAGTCTGTTAAGTCATAGACATTTATGGGAAAATTTTAGAAGATAAGTGCTGAAATGAGAAATGAGCTGCCCAACAATGTTTTAACATTCACATTTTGTTGAGGTCAATGAGGGGAAAAAAAGGTTTTCTTATTTTAGCTGAATAAATTTAAAGCCCGTGAGCAGTTCTACCAATGAAAGTCAATACATATTGTACAGCAGTAACATGGTAAAATATTCCTGAAATTAACATTTAATTTTCTGCTCAAGGGAAGACAGACGCAATTCTACATAAGTATTTGGTTTGCGAGATGTTCGAAAAAATAAGTTATGCTGTATGTGTTTGATTATTAGGAGTACTGTATAATGTGATCATTTTAACTAAAAATATAAAATACAAAAGCATTTAGTTATATTGCTGACATCAATTCTAATGTAAGGCTGTTAAAAATTCTAAACCTGCATTATGAATCACATTAATTCTTCAGAAATAACCCTATTTCACTTAATAGATTCACGCTTTGTGAGATCTATTAGAAATGATTGTCATTTAAAGCATTACTATGCCACAGTGCAGGCTGAAGGGATTAGATCTGAAGAGTGCGAAACAAATGGAAGCATTGGATAGTGTTGATTTAAAATGTAGAAATTCATGATTATTTGCAAAGCATGCAACCCCAACCCGTCAAGAAAAAAAAGAACATTCATATCTGGACAATCATAAAAACGCAAACGTCCCTCATTCTCCTTGTTATTCCTTCTTCAAATGTACTTGCAGGAACTTGATGTTACGCAGTTGTGTCCTGCTTGAGCCTTTGGCTGCGGGCCTTGTAAACTTCAATCAGCAGGTCTTTAACATACTGGATTTCACGTTCGACGGACTCTGCCTTGTCCCGCAATTCCCGGTTCCTTCCTTCAAGGCAATGCAGTTGTTCCTCCAAAGAATCTAGCTCCGCCCTTTTTCGCTGGCGATACCTGTTTGGGAAAACAAATATGAATTTTTCAGTCATAATCGTAATAACACAAATAATTATATTTTGTACACTGATGGTTAATTAAAGATTACCTGTGAGCAGCAGTTTTGTTTTGATCTCTTTTCTTCTGTTTTCGTTCCCCGCCTTCTCCTGGAATGATGTCCACTTCATATTTCACAGGACAGTCGTCCTTCAACCTGCATGCTTGTCTGTGCCCTGAAGATTCTAAATTCAAACTCTCCCTTGCCAACAAAAGACACTCTGGGCCCTGATCTTCAAGGAAATTACAGTGTAAATCATGCTGCCCTATCTGTAGACTTTCTGCTTTGAGCTGTTCATTGACATTGCCTAAGAAGCTGTGATAGGCCTCAGACTGAGGTGTAGCCGGGAGATAACAACCTTCGCTGCTTTCACTTTTCCACGACACAGTGGCTTTTGTCACCTCCACACTAGTCTTGATGCTGTTCAACACCTCGTTGTTACCTGCACTGACCTCCCTCATGCTGTACATCAACAGATCCTCTTTCTTATGTGCAACATCAACTGATCCACCAAAACCAAATCCACCGCCAACAATCTTTGTACCACCTAAGACATCTTGACTGAAACAACAATTCTTCTCTTCTTTCGGTAGAACTGGACATCTTCTGACCTCAACTGCACTTCCCAGACAGTAGCTTTTTCCTACCAGTTGCTCGTCCTCTACGCAGTTATAATTACCTGTCAGGGTCACTGCTGAGTTACCTGAGTTACTTCCTTTGGAACTCAACAAACTGTTATCGTAGCTTTCACTGAACCTCAACCCATCAGGAACTCTTTTCCTACCACACCCACTGGGACGACTGCAGCTGTATGGGGCGTGTCTTGGAATTTTGGATCGCCCAATGGGCCCGCCACAGATGCTCAGGAGGTCCAGTTCACCAGTTGCCAGGGTAACAAGAAGTGGGCTTGATTCAGATTGGTTGGATGCAGCGTATGATGCGTATGGCAGCTGACTGAACGGCTGGGGACCCGCAGGCAGTGGACCCCTGTCGCATTTTCCCAACCTCGGCCCTTTCTCTGGCAGTGGTTCGGACAGGAAGTAGTCCTCTAATTGGGCGAGTTCCTCTTGCAGCAGAGAGGTCATGACCTCCAAGTCAGAGGGCACCTGGATATCATTCTGAAGGGGTGAAGGGGGAAGGGAGGCATTGGTGGAGGAGGGAGGGGAAGGAGGGTGTGGGAGGTATGAGGAGAAATCCACTTCTTCTGTCATCCAGTCAGTAAGACCATCACCTATGCACGAGAGAAATAAAATCTTCATAAGCTGTTGAAATCCCATGTTGCAGCTAAATCATGCAAACAGTCCGAAAACCTTAATCATCCTAAATGACAAAAACAGGTATAATCCGAATAATAGTTATAAATGCATCGCAAAATTAAAAAAAATAAAGTTTCAAGTTTCATCAAATCAATACGGCAGTAGTAGCTAGTTTATTACTTACTGTTCAAGAGGGACGAATGTGCTGCAGTGCCGAGCCCACCTGAAATGGGGAAAAATATAAAAAAGCGTACTCGTTGCAACTCACCAATTAAGTGCTGACTCTCCTCTGACACCTCCCCCCTGCACCCCTGTGATTGGCTGTGGTTAGCCTGTGGGTGAGAGAGAGCGAGGGGGTCTGCCGGGCAGACACGAAGAGTCTTCCAAACAGGAGCTGATGTTGCCATCATTTTGTCTGTTGGTGCTCTGATTCAGTCCAAGTCCAAGCATATGCTGAGAGCAAGCAGGGTCTGACAGATGGGCCACAGAGAGCAGGGCTGGGTGAGCATAATGAAACCTGGAGGGTGAAAAGACACAAGGATCAGAAATGTGTACATCCTAAACAAAATCAACCTATTCTGGAAATCGAAGGAACCAGCTGCTCTCAGCAAGTTTCGCAATGAGTCACTCTGTTGTGACATGGAGGCTGCGATAAAGAAGTCACCTTCATGTGTTTTGACCTAGTCCCAGTTCTCTATGTAATTCCCTCCCATGAAACTGGCAGATTTGTAGATTTACTAACAGGGCACCGCAGTCCCCTCTGCTGCACATTCACCTTCACAGCGAAAAGTTGTCTTTGAAAATAGCTGAATACAAAATAGAGTGTTGGAGAAAAACCATGCCAACAGAAGTGATGCTGCATAGTGAGTGACAGGGAGGTGGTAGTTGAGTCTATTGGGCTTTAAACTGCCACAGAGGAAAATATAATTGACACCCTCAAAACACGTGGGACCTGGTGACGTTGTCAAGGGCCCAACTGTTGACAAAAAGCTTTTGATTAAGTCACTGTCTCTGAGACAAACCGAGACATTAAGTCGGATTACTGGAGATCAGTGAGTTTAAATCACATGTTCATTATTAATTAATCAGCTTTGTGTAACTGTTTAAACAGGGTAAGGGTTTACACAACAGTCAGGCACATGTCAGTCATAACAAATGCAGACACAATATGATACGTTTTTACTCTATGTGCTGTTTACACTACCCTACATGAAGGTTTTATTCAAGTTATTGTCTGATAGTATCACATAGAAATAACGTAGTTGATATTAAGTCCCCACGCGTATCCATTCTAAACATAACAAAACATGACATTTGGTAAATATTTGCAAAAAATAAAGTGAAACTGAAAACAACAGATATCAAAACAAAGACTGAAGTAAACCTGACATACATGTAAGAAAAGTGAATTATTTATTTTACTGTGACAATAACCACACATTTACAAACTTAACACCAGTGCCGTCAAAAAAAAATAACGAGTAAAGAGTGTTTGACTTACTCCATTCTTGCGGAAAAAATGTAGAGCACTTAGGGGTGCGTTGCTAAAGCAAAGCACGACTTCTTTTCGGGTCCAACTCCTTGAGAATTTAAAGAGCCATATTTTTTTGTTTTAGCTCGGAATATCCGGGGCAGCGCAAAAGGGCGAGTTGTTTCTTTGTTGTGATCGACCTGAAAACTGAGGAGCGGTTTAATTGTGAGAAAGCATCAGTTCATTCACACCTAGCAACCGACTGCGTCACCGGGATAGAGCATGGCAGTGCCCGGATCCCTCCGCCCTCCTGCATCCGCGTGCGAATCCAAGGACAGCCCACACATTGTCTGCCGCTGCGCGCGCACTTCACTCACACAAACAAACTAACGCTCATTCCATTAGTTTACACACACAGAGAGACCTATACGATAACATGCATCCTTGTTAAAACCAAGTAAACCTATTTCAACGCCACTACTACGGAGAAAACTACCAAACTGTTTACGTCACTGTAATATATCTTCCATCAGTTTCGTGAGAAAGTTCATTTTAGATTTTTGTACAAGTGTATCACTTTGTACGTGCCGTGACTAGTCAATGTCTCTAATATACTTACACGTATAAGTAATCAGGCTATTGTAAAGTGTTACCCAATTGTTTGTCATATGGATACTGTTACCGTAAAGATGATGGGACAGTACCAGGCTGGGCTCCACATGGGCGTGACTCACTCTAAAATGAGCTTCATAAACTGAAGATAACTTCAGCACAGCTCTCAGAACAAACCTGTGCATGTCCCAGACTGTACCTTTACCCTGCATGTGGCATTGTATTGTTTTGGAGCGGACTGCTTGATTCACAACACACTTTGTTGTTCTGCAGAAGTCTGTTTGCTGTTGCATCTCCGTTGCATCAGTAGCCCAGACTTCCTGTGATTGGCTGCCTATTCGCTGACTACTGGATTGTCATTGGTTGAAAGGGTCTACATGTGGACTGTAATTGGTCGGTGGTAGGCAAGGAAAAGCAGCACCGTGTTGTTTTCTTTTCCCCTTTTCCTTTTTTTGGCGGTGCAGACTGTGCACATGTTTCAAGTAAACAAACCGGGTGTGGAGATCAGTGCTGCAGTTTTTAAATCTGTGAAATGCATTAATATGATGCTACAGTTTAACCCAGTTCATTCAGACTGTCAAAATAGAAGAGCAAAAAAGAACCAACAGTACAATCTTGAGTGTAAAAAGTGAAATGACATAGAAGTTAATTTGTGGTTCTCCAACCTTCCTTTGTTAGTTTGATGGAAAATATAATATTTAATGTTAGTGTAAAAAAAAAAGCTTATCTTGTTCAAGGTGTATATAAGTTATCAAGTTGTTTTTACCTATTTACCTATTTTACCTATTTATGTGAAATCATGATTTTATTTTTTATTTTGTTGACACATTAATCAATAACTGTCAACTAATGTGGGCATAAACTGCATCAAAGCTTTGTTTCATCAAATTAAGTGACAGAGTCAGAAAGCTTTACAGCATATGTGTTCAACGAACAGTGGAAGATGTATTACTGCCTGTATTTTTTTTTTCATCAGTCTGAATATTTCAGAGGTATTTTAGTGAGACAAAAGTTTGGCAAATTAAATACAGCCACTGTCAAAAACAGTTGTATCAAAAACTAATCATTGTGATTAACAATTATGTAAATAATTATGCTTTGTTTTTCCTCTTTCAGCAAATCCTAAAGCTGAGTGAATATGCTGTTCTCCTGTTGCTATAGTAATAGCGGACACTGCCCCCTATTTTAGACTTGTTTTCTGGTTGCTTGTTGCCATGGGATTTACATCTCTCTCTGTCTCTCTCGTTCTCTCTCTCTATCTCTCTACCTACTGTTTTCTCTCCACCTTACCTCACTTTCTGCACCCCTCCCTGGCCAGACTTTTCTCTATGACATTTGCTGAGTTGCATGTCTGTGACAGGATAATTTACTAAAACCAATAGGGTTCTTGCCAGTTTAGCTGAATTTGCATATTGACGGGACACTAATATCTAGCCTCTGATAGATTTGTCCACTGTGCAACATGTTTGTTTATTGAGTGGAAAGTCAGGAAACTGGAATTGATTTGATGTAATTGGTTTATCCAGGATGGCTCAAGTAGAGATGTTTCCATAAAAAGTAAAACATGTCCTTTGAGTATGCTTATGTTTCTTGATGTTACAATGATTAGAGTAAATGTGATCTTTCGAGACTCATATTTTTCAAGGAACTCACAGGTCTATCTGTGGTAAAATGAGTCATTTCAACAGACAGTCTTCTTTCACAGCTATTCAGCAAATTGTCCGCAGAAGCGCCATCATATGAGTGAGCTCCATTTGAAGAAAAGCAACCTGATGCAATCTGGATAAATGCCGTCGTAATGGAGACCAGGCTGATATGGTGTTAGTTGGTAAAGGAGGATGGTCTCACAGGAAATCGCTGACTGCTCTCTGCATTAATTGGTCCATAGAGGGCTACCTGTTTGCGTATCTTGAAAGAAATCCATTGTGCTGTTCATGACAATGCTGCTGCTTTCCCATGTTGAGTCTGCTATGATCTACAATTTCTTTTGACATAAACCAGAAAGTTACAATTTGCATTGCATATGCTAACCCTAAACCCCAAAATCACTTTATTTCTTTGGTAAAAAACAATACAGTGGATATCAGGTCTTTGTAGAATATGGATATTTTATGGGAAATAAAATATATTAGACTAAATACCCAGTTAATTCATGGTAGAGGCCTATAAAACTATTATCAAGAACTTTTACTCCACCCTCCTAATATATTTGAGGTGACAATACATTTCATTTTGGTGATACAAAGCCACCCATCAATTGGTATCCAAATATTATTGTTTAAATATTGTGTGTGAGCAGAGAAGTGTGAAAAGTCAATGCTGCATGCCAAGTGCATGTATGGCACGTTAGTAAGGGTTTCACCATCATTTCATCATCATCTCTCTCAGACTTTATTGTCCTCAACTTTTGCCCCTCTTTGAACATACGATGAAAACATGGAATTCAGTTACAACTTGTGAATGGGAGCATCTCTGAGGGGATTTGTGGATGTTTTTTTTGTGGTTTGCCTACAAATCGCTGCTTTTTATTTCCGTGTTTGGCCTAAAATCAAGTCTCAAATTAATCGACAGGCATAATGTAATTTTCATTCATTAATGTTCAAGTTAATCTGGCTTCATCTGCGTTCTGCTGTCACAAATTTGAACCAACCAGTCAGGTGATTATTTTTACTATTTCTTAAAGACTGCATGGTGAATAAGAGGTGTTTGATTTAAAGGACTACAGTGGGGTTTTTTGTTTTATCCTCCTCTGGGATGTTACAGTTGCAACTAACTCCTAAAGGCATCTTAAATGAAGGTGTGCATGGCAAACACAAGTTTTCACAATTTATTTGGAATTCTACAAATAAGCCACACAGTATATATGTAAGTTTATTTAAATATCCTACACAAATAGATGGATCGGGATTGATGTTAGATATAAAATATATTTCCAAAACAAACAGATTACAGAAAATAAACAAAAGAACAGCTAAGTAACTGAGATGAACTGATGGACTTAAACAACCTGTTTGTACTTAAACTTTTTGTACGTGCCTCACTTGTAATTCTCACAGTTTTCTCTCTTTTAAGTGTTCTATTCAAAAGTATTCATATCCCAGTTGGTTCCTTGGTGTCATTCACAGCACTCAGACTGTGTCTGCAGCTCTGAAGAACCACTGAAACCCCAGAGATTCAATGTCTGTCACCTCTGAGCTTTACATGTATTCATTCAGACCATATGCCTAATGTCATGTCTGCAACACAACATATATATTACAATTACTAGAACTACATTGACTGTTGCCATAGTGTTTTTGTATTCAACATTGAAAGTGTGATTTAGTTGATTTTAGGTTTTTTATTTTATTGCACCATTTCAGCAACACCTGTTTAACTGTTAACTGAGTTTTGAGATTACTGTTTAGTACAAATGGAATACACAGATGCATAGTTTTAAAACTTTTTCACTGTGTAATTCATATTGTCACAATGTTCGGATTAAACAAAGTGATTTAAGTGACTTTAACTATGAAGCTAAAGTCTGAAAACAAGTTAAGTGGGGGCAAAAGTCAAGGAAATGTCATCCTTAATTTAAAGATCAGGTAACAGACGGGAATATTGAAAAAATAAAATGAGAGAGATAGCTTTTGAGGCGATTGTGAAATGTATATTTATCACATGTTTATTTTGGTTTGAACATTTACAGCATTTTTCCTATTTCAAAACTGTTAAGAATTGTGGTGGGTACCTGTAAAAAAGTGAAATAGACTATAGCTAAGAATATACATTGCTTCATTTTCTCTTGGCTCAATTAAATAAAACATCTCACATGTGCACAGTTATAAAATTCTAATGGATGTTTTTTTTTGTTTTTTTTTTTTGCCTCATTAGGTCAGTGATGGTACTTTTAGTTTTTACCCCCCTCTGGTTATTTTTTATTTACTGATAAGCTCACCATGAAATCTGAAAAACAAGTTTCCTTTTGTTGTAATGTAATAATTTCTGTATTGTGTATTCTATCTTGATGTAATGACAGTCTGCACTTTCTTCAAAGAGAGTGGAATTGATTTGTTTGAAGCGTTAAACATTGAGTGAGGAAGTTTCACTGGTGTATCAGCCACATTTAAGTGAAAGACGCTTTCATCTGCCGTGTCTGAGTGTGTGTGTGTGTGTGTGTGTGTATGGGATCATGTTTGGGGTTGGGCAAAGATTTTTCCTCTTTAATCTCCTAAATTACTCTGAACTCAAATGTGGATATGGAGTTATTAATTTCAAATGTCTACACTGAGTGCAGCTTAACTGGAAATGTTGAGAACGATGTGGAAGTGGAAGTTTTTGACAGGTGATGCTATAAACTCGCCCTCTGAGCCAAGCAATATCTTTATTTCATCAGATTTTTTTGAGGTTGTTTTCAGACAAGGTTAATATCTCCTATTAATACTGACAAATTCATGTGAAAGTTGCATTAATTCACAGTCTGACTATCTTATTTGTGCACTAAAGGCCTGGGGAAAAAGGCCAGTCTGTGCATGTGAAAGTGAAGGGAGAGATCACCCATGGCTCATAAATATTTCATCGACAATAAAGCTGGTTGTCACTCATGCTCATCACTACAGTAATGAGCCCACACTGCCCTCTTAAAGATCTGTTTATTATTCAGCTTAGTGCATCAGAGACTCAAAGATAATGAATGGTGTGTTGTGTAAAAGTCTCTCCCAAGGTCAGACACATGTAAATGGTACGACTGCTGACAATGAAGTGGCAGAAGGGTATATATACACTAATATTTTAGCAGTGCATAAAAATATAGTGCCTTTGCCTTTATATAAAATAAAACCATATGAATGACAAATAAATTGAGCCATCAAAATAATACCTGACAAATGGGAAGGTTGATTATCTGTTAAATATTCCATTGATCTGAGATAAATTGAGTAAAACATTTTCAGACAGACTATTATCTCCCAGCAGACACCGTGTTTTTTCATTGCAACAAATTAAACGGTAAGAACAAGAGGACGGACACAGTCTAACTTGGCCTAAGAAGGAAATGTTTCAAACTTTTTTGCATCGTCTTTTCCAGGAAATGTTTACATGATTTCAGATTTCTCCTCATTGAATCATGCATGATAAGTTGCATGTAATTATAGAACATGTTTGTAGGCTGGATTTATTTTTGTCATGCGACCTCCTGAGCGTAGTGTGAGCCATAATCAACACAGTAAACTGTAAACATATACATGTATCATTACAATACTGTATTTCTGTAGATAATCAGAGATAATGAGCCCATTAGCAGATTAAACCACCTGTTTGTTCTTATGCAAACAGAGCAGTTGCAGCATCCTAAAGGGAACACCTATATGTGTGAATGAAGAGGCAGATTAGGTTGTTAAAAAAATTAATAAATAAAATAATTAAGAGCTTGTTTGTGTGTTGTTATTTAAGCTTGTTTGAAACACTAATTAAAGGAAGCAAGAATTGTTGTTTGTAACAGAGTGTATTTAATTTATCCAATTTATTCGCAACAAGCTGACAAGTTTATCAGGCACAAAACAAACCAACAGACGCATCATATATTTTTATTTATTACATGTACATGTGTATCTTACAATACTGTTACATGACTTAAAACATAATTTTGCTCATGAATTTTGTTAAAACGCTAATGGAAGTGTATAATGAATCTGTCAAACATAGACATTTAAATGCTGCTTTATTTTTCTGTGTGAGAAGCCCTTCAATAATATGACCAACATGAACTGATATTAAGTTTTGCATGGTCGGAATAAAATGTTAATAATGTAAACTGTTTGGCACCATCTTTCAATTCAATAAATAATGGCAAATGTAGGACGTTGCAGAATATTTATTTCTGAACTTAATTAATGTGAGAAATCAATTGATTATCTGCCAAAAGTTGAAGATGTAAAGGCAAAAAATACAAATTGTATCAAAAAGAACAAAAGGCATTAGTAAAATTGAGAGCGACGCATGCATACATTTGAAGCTGTAAACAGTTTGAGCTTATGTAAAGTAAGAAATCTTGTGTTCTTCCTGAAACTCATATTACATTATTATTATTGACAGTATATTTAGATCTACCGGCTGTTTACATGATATATTTTCTTGTTATACTGGCTGAAAGATAAATACAATCTCTAATTCATATGCACCTTTGTCATCACTAAGCCCTCGTTTGCTTTAAGGCATCAGGCTCTTTGAGCGACCACCACATTATTCATCTCCTCAGATGTCCATCCCTTTAACACGCCATCAAGCAGTGTTTCACCTTCAGCTCCACTTCAGCGGTGGTAGGGAGCAGCTCCGCTCGGTTTGCAGGTGTTTGGGTGCTCTCTCAGTCCCTGTCATCCTCTGAATCTGTCACCCAGTGGTCCCTCAGCTCATAAACTGCGTGTAGCCCTCGGCACCTGTTACTATGACATCCATCCAGATCCTCATGGCCTCTGGGGAGGGGGCCACCATGTAGTAAAGTCGGTCGTGAGTTTTTACACAGAAGGTCAAAGATGGGTTTGGGCTCTGGAGATATGAGATGGAGAAGGGGAAATTTATCAGATCGAAGGCTTGCATGTAGCACCTGTTGCATATTTTATTCAGACACATTTATCACAGGAAAAATAAATACACTATTACATATAAAGTTGGAATAAAATATTTTGTGCTTCTCATGAAATGGTTGTGGCAATGTGATTTATTCTTGGTCGACAAAGTGTAACTGGGACTGAGTGTGTAATCATTGTATTTGGTCAAAGGTGATTACTGATGTGTATGAATATGAATAAAAAAAAAGAATGTGTCTGAAAACAAAATTATTGCAACTTTATGGGCAACAGTGTAAAACAGACTAAAGTAAGAGTTAAAACATGATCCAGCCAGATAGTTTGTTTCCTGTTTGGTGCAGGTGCATGTTTGGAAGTCAAAATTAATTAACAAATTAATGCAGTTGTTTCCATTAATCTACAAATGAGAACATGAACGTAATATATTTCAATGTAAAGATAAAGATGAGATCCACTATTGGAACAGGATTAACATGTTGGTCAAACATCAACTGACAGTGGTCCTCATTGGTAAAATTAACAAAGAGTTACTCCTGAAATGAATACATTATTGATTAAACAATAACGTTTTTACAGTTAGGCCTGTAAAAAATAAGTATATATATATATATATATATATATATATATAAGTATATATGCTTTTATAATTAAATGTTGTGTAGGTATTTTTCATCTGATATAGTTTCTAACATGTAAATACTAAGGATTTTAAGTTATGTGATTTCTAAATCCTCATCCTTTCTTACAAAATGCACAAAATGCAGCACTTTTGTTCATAATTTCTTTAGAATGCATTTCATTTAATTCTAAAAAAATGTATATACAGAACAATATTCAATAGTTGATGAATTTGGAATTCAAAGTATTGAAAAAAAGACTGCTAGTTACCTTGGTGGCACTGCGTAGGTGATCATAGTAAACCTCTTCAATAGCCTGAAAGTAAATCAGTCCTTTCAGCTTGGTCTCATGCTTGTCTGAGGAGAAAAAGGAAAAAATATTAAGATACAATATATTACGTCTTGTACTGATGCAAGACCTCCGCCAGCCCAAGAAGACAGAGAAGTCAGTCAGTGTTGTAATATACACATCATGTGTGTATTTTAAGCCAAAAAATCTACAGCAAAAATATTATTTAATGTTCTGTGAAATTTCTACATTTTCTGGACATGAGATCTCCTGTTGAAAAACAAAATAAGAGGACAGTACAAAGGCACATTTTTATGGAAAGCAAATTGTTAATAAGAAATTGTATTAAGTTATCAAAACTCAAAAAATTCCTATAACAATTTTCTCGCTTGATAAAGTCTCATACAGTACATGGGTCAAATGAAAAACAAAAAACCAGGTAGATCTGAAGGGAAAAAAATATGTATATTGTTGCTCTTAAAATTGGAATCAAATGTTTTTACCTTTTCTCATAAAATCATTGTGACAACATAATTTACTCTTTATAGATAAAGTGTAACTGGGGCTGCCTATGTAATTAATAAACCAGGTCAAAGGTGATTACTAAGAGGAATTAAAAGGAATGTGTCCAAAACCATAATTATAACAACTTGCTGGGCAGCAGCATATCTGTGTTTCCTGCTGCAGTGTCTTTTCAGCTCTGTGGCTCAGAGATACTTGTAAAGTACTTTCATAAAGCTTTCTAGAAGTTAAAATTAAATTAATGAAAACATCACTATCAGTGACACTCTTCTCACATGAACATTTCTCTACATCATTAATTCCACGTGAACCGCATTATTTTTTATTTGTAGATAAAATTTGTCAATCTTTTCTCTTTGTTAACACTTGAAAAAAGTCTAAAGTTCCCATGAAAGTAATTTAGACTGATTAAAAAAGTTGAAGAATTGCTTAAATGTACATTCAGAACAGGAGAACTTAACAGTTTTTTTTTTTTTCCAGCATCACATAATCACCCATGAATAGGTATGAGGAGCACTGTATCGGAAAAAACATTAATTACAAGCACGAGTCTATTTCAAGCTATGCCTGAAGTCTTTACCATCTTATTAATTTGACTTGTTTTCCTCAGTCTTTCTTTCTTAGTTGCCTCTATGGTTTTTTTTTTTAGCTTTTTTCCCACCAGCAATGTTCTCATGTTGAGTTCTTTTGTAAAGCTTAAAAAGAAATGCCTCGCCTGTGTATCTGAATTTCATCCTTTATTTCGAGAACATCTACATCCCCATTCAAGCAGGTCAGACCTTCCATCCAATGCTCGAGGTTTATTTTTTTCCGAATCAGCTTTGTTTTTATCTTTTGTATGACGGTCATCGGACACAGCTACTCAACTTGGGGAACTCTAGTTTGCACAAGTTTGGTTTTTTTTTTTACAATACAATTGGTTATAAGTGCTTTGATTCCTTTCCGTGTTTTCAATAAACACTGCTCTTTTGTTTTTGTGTCTTCCATGCATACTGTAATGCCCTGCTAAGACGCAAAAACATCCGGCAACAATTAAAAGTAGTTTTCTGAAATGCGTCCGACACTTTCTCTTGGTTTCCCTTTTCCATAAGTCAAATCTGCTTAGTAATGAAATAAATGTTTTTGAAATGTGAGTTTCGTTTTATTAGTCACGAACAAGCCAGGAGCTAGCCTCCTCCCCAAGAAAAACACATCTAGAGAAAGTATTGCATCTTATTTCATCACCATCATCACCATCATCATCGTCAGGAGTGAGAGGGTGAAAAGGCTAGGCAAGTGAGTGGAGAGAGGAGCAAAGAGAACAGGGGCGTCCATAATGAAAATATATTGGATTCTATTTTGAACATGATTGTAAAATAATGTCTCAAAACACACTCATGAATTATTCAGAAAACTAACTGTTCTCGTTTCAAATTCAGGCGATGCCGGGATAGATGAGAATTAAATAGGGGTTCAGATCTAACACATGTGAACAAGGATGAAATCTACATTGTGGCTTTAATTAAGGTTTGGTCCAAATCAAGTCACACTGGTTGAGACAGAAATCAGATGCAGTATATATTTGACCTGATCATTGCTGTGTGAACTGAATAAATCAGTTCTAGGTCTGGACTTCACTGACGGACCTTTACATGAAATTTACTGTTTATTTTACTGTGAGTAAATTAATCTGAAGCGGATGAACTAAGGTGAACTAGAATGGAAATACTCTTACTGAGAGTCGAAAAAAATTATCCTCTTTCTGTCTTTTAATAAAGTCCTAATGGTGCAGACAGTGTTGAGCAGTAAATAAAGTGTGTGAAGCTGTGTCTTTTAGGCTTCAAAGGGACACAGGAGCCAAAAGGCAGGAGGCAATTGAGGAGCCCAAAGGTGCCACTCGGCTAAAATTTTAAAGGAAACAGATATCCAACACGTCTGTGTGTTCACTCCTGCCTTTTATGGTTTGTGCTGTGGGCCCTCTAGTTTCAATTAAAATGAACTGTAATGCAGCAGATGGTGAGGACTAGAAAGCCAGCTGCAAGCTACTTCTTCCTCTAAAAAGAGTGAATTTGTTTTTATCAGAGATTTGTTCCTTTTGCACTTTTATTCGTGGATTTAAAAAAAAAAGTTGAAGAAAAAAATACCTAAACAGTTGCCAGCAACCAAAAGCATCTTCTGATGTGACATTTTTAATAACATCTCAACCACTAATCCCATTAATACATGTAAATAATTCAGGTAAAATCAATTTTCTCTGTTTTTTTATCATCATCATATATGAAATATTTGGACTTTCTGAGGCTCCATAGTGAACATGGAAACCATCATCATCATCTTTTCTAACATTTATTCATCAGTAAAGCCCATGACAAATAATCTCAATCTTAGTCTGTTATTGGAGGACATAACAACACTATGACTTTTGTGAAATGTTTCCAAAATTTGTATTATTATGTAGAAAATTATGGACAGTGAAGTTACCATATTTGGTTCCTTACAGTTAAGTGGCAAAAAAACAACTAAGAATTAAATAGAAAAATACGAGAAAAACACATGTAAGGTGAAAGAAACCTGTATCTGATACCATTAGAATCTTCCTTCTGTACCATTAGACCAACATGCGCATCAACATGATCTTTTTAAACTAATGACAGACCGATATACTGAACGATCAATATGTTGGGCCAATATTTAAATGTTTTCCTTCTGTATCAGTATCGGCATGCTACATTGGCTGATATGCTCTCTTTTCTCTGCCATGATTTACTGACAGGCAAAGTTCACAGCACTTTTGTGTTCTTGTAGATATTACATAGTAAACTAGGGGGAAGGAATATTTCAATTTGACATCATGACTGAACGGTCTGTGCTGCTGTCATTGTTTATTTGAGAAAGAACTGACGAGCACTGAACACTTTGTATTATTTATTATCTGAATGCAAGTGTTACCGTTACCTGTTCCACCTTATATTTCTCCTTTTTTTTTACCAGCAGTGTAATATTATTTTTAGTTGAATTAATGTTTCCTTTAAAAAAATATTTTTTCTAATACTTATCATTTGACAGAAAAAAATCCATATCAGCTTAGAAATATATGTAAAACCAAACAAGCAAGCAAACCCAAAATGAAACAAAAAAAAAGACAGCATCAGCCCCCCCCCAAATCCCTATTTTAAACATAATTTCTTACATTAGTGCCATTACTTAATTTTACCATAAATTAACTGTGAGTTTTTATGAAACTCTTAATTTTCTTAAACTGATTATAGAAAAATACCTAATTTTGAATGAAAATGTCGAGGATGATATTATTATAAATGATGATAAATGAGTTCAAAAAGTTACATGTAAAGTTAAAATATGAGTTATCCCACTTATTTTCAGTGGATTAATGCACTTGCTTTCAGAATGTAACTATGTGTGTGTGAGGTGAATGTGTTCACACCTTCAACAGTCATATCCTCACAGAACACATTCTGCAGGAACTCACCCACATAGTAACAGAAGTTCCTCTTGATGCGGTCGAAAACGAACCAGCGCTTCTTCCACGATTTGATTTTGCCTCCCATCTTCACCAGGTGACCTTTGCACATTTTCTCTGTGAGGATGACAAAGGGGCAGGTGTCTATGCTGTGGCCGGACGACTCCACGTGGGCACGCAGGTCGAACTCCTCCTTACGGTTTGGCAGGTAGCGTGTCATTGGACGGGCCTGTGAAGAAGATTGATATAACTAGAGCTCTTTTTAGATTTTCAAGTCTTTATAAGTAAATTAATATCAGAGGTGTTAAAAGTACTCACATTCTGTACTTATAAGTAGAAGTACAGCTACTTGTGTGAAAAAATAGTATAAGTACTGATTCAACTCCTCTACTTAAGTAAAAGTAAAAAAAAGTACAATTTCTGAATTGTAATAAATTACAAAAGATCACTTTAGATCAGCATTCATCAAAATCCTGCACCGATGGTTTTCTTTTCTTTTCATCATCATAATCTGCAACGACTGCACATAAGCTTCTAAACAAAACTGCACAAACTGACTTCAATGTTTAGTTTGACTTCAGCCTGCTGCATGTGATGTCTTTGTTATTGTTCTTCTGCACATATGCTTAAAACTCATTAGACACATGGCACTGAGGCTGGCGGTATAAATGTAAAATCTGACTTGAGCTTTGTTAATTAAGTTGGCTCCATGTATTTGTTTTTGAGGATTTGCACATTTGTTTGCTCAAAACAACAATTATAAACAATCAGCCGAGATTAAAGCATGAATTATGTTTGCATTATATTTTTTGGCACACCACCCCCCGTCCTTTTTCCCCCCTGTTGTTCATCTCCGACTCTCCACCCTCCCCTCCATTCTTTCTTTTCCCTGACAATCTTTGATCTTCCCATAAAGCCAGCCTCTCTTTAGTGTCTCGCCTCTCATCCTCTCCCCCATGTCTCCCATCCCCTCCTCCCTCCCTCCCCAACGCTCTCTTCTTTGCGCCGCCGTCTCCTCCCGCTGCTCCACTGACCTGGGAGAAGTGTTTCTCTCTCATCTTCACCTCCTCCTCCACCAGCCTCTGCCTGTGGGCTGTCTCGTCCTGAAGCCTCCTCTCGGCCTCCTCTCGCCTCCTCCGCTCCTCCTCCAACATCTGCCGCCGAGCCTGCACCTCCCTCTCCTGGGAGCATTGGGAGAAGAGAAAGAGGAACAGATGGAGAGAAGAGAGAAAAAAATAACAGGGAGTAAAGGGAAACAGGGAGTGTATGTTAATGGAAGGCAAATATTGCAATACAAAGTAAATGACTGTCAGAAGAGGCACATGAGAATTCAAGTCCCAATCCAGGGTTTTGTAAAATATATCCCTAAAGTCTGTCTATAGAGGAGTAAGCTTTGCTGATGTAAAATGCAGCTTTCAGACACTTACACACAGGTGTGCTTAGATGATTTTTTTGTATGACTTAATACGTGTCTAGTTTGTTTCCACTAGCAGAAATAATAGAAAGGGAGAAAAAAGTACTGACAACTTTTCACCACACCTTAATTTGATCACTTTCAGAAAGTGGTGCTGAAAACAGGTGGAGTTGGAAAGTGATGGATGAACAGAAAAGTTACATGTTTCATTGTTAACATTTATCATTTGATTTAAAATAAAGCAACAATACTATACAGTCATTATTCTTGGTCTATAAAATATAAAGATTTGCTACTTTTTTGTCTTTTATAATGGTCAATGGACCTTTGTTGGGGTTTAGTCAGCCAAAGAAAACAATCGAGGCAGAAGTTTAGCTTTGGGGAATTTTCAATGCACATTTTCGTTATTTCACTTGGCTACTTGATAAGACTTCTTTTTATGTGTTGCTCATGATTTCATCTATATTACTCTGCCTTTACCTCAAACAAAAATTTTAGCCTTTATAATATCTAATTACTTGCCAAGGGGGTTACGTATATGTGTACTCCTCTTTTTCCATCTATTTCTCAGTAAGCTGTGTTTGCCAACAACCACCACACAGACTTCAAGAAATTTGGTGAAAGGTGAACATTTGGCCAAGGTTGACCCCATTAAATGTTAGAACATGTTAAAGAGGACAACCCAGTTTAGAACATACCATCTTTCATATAGTTTAGAATTTAAGGTTAGTTTCTTTCTCATTCTGTATTGTGTAAATATAAAGGAACTAAAACTTTAAGGGAAGTGCACAAAAGTACTGATAATGATAAGGAATTCAGTGGTGCTCAACGTGGCCATTTAAAACTTGACACCGACTTTTGGAACTCACTCTGTTCTCAATCAGCCGGGCTTTCTCCTGCTGTGCCTCCTTCAACATCTTCTCCATCTCCTCTATCCTCTGGGCCTCAAGCCCACTGGCACTACAACACACAGAGGAAAGGAGCATCTGAAGGCACAGCTACGACAAGGCATGAAATGAAAAGATAAGCACTAAAGGCAGCAGGAGATGAAGACAAAGGTGACTTTTTAAACACCAGTAAACATGCTCTGTGAACATATAACTTCACAGAAAACTGGTAACTTAAAAGGGTTACCATGGCAACAGCTAGTGTACTAACATTGAGGGGAGCAGACATGTAACAAAACATGTTGTCACGGGAACAAAGCACAGTGACCCTTCTCCTGGGAGATGGGGCAGAATTGAGTGTTCCCATGGAAACAGAGCAAATTGCTCATTTTCCAGTCTCTCACCTTTCTGGGGAACAGGCGGAGTTGCCGGTGGAGACGCTGGTCTCCATGCTGTCTGAGCTCTCGAGGCTCAGCGTGTCATATGCCTGGTTGCCACTTGGTGGCGACTGATGATGCAGGAAGGAGTGATGGACTGTGGAAGAGGGATCTGTACAAGCAAAGAGAAAGTCTGAAGTGATACAGACTCATAGTGCCCTCCTCTGATGAAGATAAGTGACTACAGCTCAGTTATGATAAAAGCTATCTACTATCTATGAGCATGTAATGTAAACTATGTAAGCAGCAAGATTCCCCAGTGTTTTAGAGCTGTTTGTCAAATTGTGTGTAGTTTAGTTTAGACATTGACGTTCAAAGTGAAACTCATTCAGTGTGTTAGATAGTCAAGATCAGAGTCAAATACCTTTAGTTCTTCTGGAGTCTGTGTCAAATGGATTTGACAGTTCTCTCAGCACCAACTGTAAACCCTAAAAAGTACATAACAGGGATCACACACTGAGCTAGTATGACATTTGTAGACAGTGTGCGAGTATGTTTTGCTCACTTTGGCAGACATATTTTTATCATGAGGAACTCCGCTGACAGTGGGTGACGGGGCTGCAGCACTGCTGGCCTGTGGACATGAAGCAGCCTGTCCAACCTCACCCTCAGATTTGGATTTCAACAGCTGAGAGAGGGGGGGGGGGGATTAGTTCAGCTTGTTTTAATTATATAAATGGTTAGCGTGAAGTAGGCTGCTTCTGTAACAGGTTGCAGATGAGGTGAATATCAATTATATTTTATTACTTTCCTAATGAATATTTTAAACCGGACAAAAATTGAAAAGAATTTCCACAGATCCTTGTCCAATAAAATTACTTATTTATACACAATAGTTTTTCTTGAAAATAATATGATGTATGCTCTTTGTAATCTCCAACCTTTTTTCATAGCAACTTTAAATTGTTGTAATCAGATTTCATTAACACTGCAGGTCATACATTATGTTTGTCTGAAAATAATTCTACTTCTTTTCTACATTCTTTGGTTCTGGATCAGTTGGACAATATTTTGGGGGTAAATGCACCAGACACAAAAAAGTGCAGTGGTTATAACTGTCTTTTGAATAAGAAGCTGGGTCTGGTTCTTTTATCTAAACCCCATTTCACCCATTAACCTTTGACCCTTTAATCTGACTGTTATTGACAAACCTTTTAACAAAGCCTTTTCAGTAATATAAGTGGATGATTCCTGACAACAGTTATTGTCTTTTTCATCCACAAGAGGGTTTACTTGTCCAATAAATATGCATCAGCGTTTCCCATAGCCTACATACAAGTAATTTGTGGTGCAGTTCCACAGAATGAAAACTGACCGCCACAAAAAGATTGCTGCTTTTTATTTTACCCAACAAGATTCGGTCTACTGTGCAGATACAGATACTGGACCACGACAGTGACAGAGTGAGTCATTTTAATAACAACTACAAATAATTAACTGGTGTATGTGAATTCCTCAACTGGTGACAGCTGGTGCTAGCTTAATAATAATCATAATAAGACTAATATTCCCACTTGATATGTAGGAAACACTGATGCATAGCAAGTATGTGCCCTCTAATACTCATTTGTTGTTCTGTGTCTTGATCTTTGACCTCCCTGCCAAAGATGTAAGCTAAAGCAGTGACCAGGTCAGTGTGAATTTACCTGCCCTTGTCTGCGTGTGGAAAGAGACTTTGCAGGCAGTGGTGGCGGACATGACTGAGGCTCTCCAGCAGCCATGATATCCTGGTACCAGCGCTCGAGGTTAATAGGAGGCAGTGCATTCCTGCTCAGCTCAGGCTGGCTCTACAGTGATAAAAAATGTGTCCAGCCAAAGAAAATAGGGACAGTAAAGCAACAGCATCAGTATCAGAAGTATCAAGCAAGAGGGAAAAATAATAACGGGGAAATACCAAGCTAAGATTTAGACAGATTCAGAAAATGCTTTAGGGTCTGATCAAGCGAAAGTGAAAATTAATACATGAAAAAGTAGATTTGCACACATAATTTAAAAAGTGGACAAACTTCTTAGCTAAAGATCTCTATTTTATGGATCCATTTTATTTTTTAAAGTACCAAGCATAGAAAAAAAACAATATATCAATTGCACTTTTTACACCATAGCGCAGATTTGATGCTAAAAATTATATCTAAAACATTTGAAAAGTTGACTATTTAGATGATTGTTAAGTTTCAAGTACTGTATTAGATTTTCATTATTTTATGAATATTATTGATATTGTTTGCCAGAATATGACCCTTTCTCTCTTGAGCCATTGCAGAGACTCTGATGTATGTATTTGTCATGAGTCACATCACTTACTCCAATGCTTTCCTTTCTAGTCTTCTTAAAAAGACCATTTCAAGGCTGCAGCTGGTCCAAACTTCAGCTGTCAGCTGCTGACAAGGACCAGTAAGAGAGCATATCACACCAGAGCTCAGGTCTCTATAGTGGCTCTCTATGAGTTTCAGGATCAAATTTAAAGAACTTTTAGTGGTTTTTAAAACTCTAAATGGTCTTAGCCCTATTTATTTATTTAATCTACTTTTAACATGATCCCTATTGGACCCACAGATAGTAAACGTTTAACTGTTCCTGGAATCCACACACAAACTAATGGTGAGGCCTCATTCATCTTTTATGGCATTAAACTGTGGAACAGTCTACCTGAGGAACTGAGATCCACTGCAAGTGTTCATAGTTTTAAAAGTAAACTTAAAACTTACCTTTTTAGTTTAGTTTTTCATGAAACTCTTACTTTTAACAGTGTTTCACTCTGTTGCTTGTATTTTTAACTCTATTTGCAACAGTGGGACAATAGAGGGTTGTCAAGCACTTTGTGCTCCACGTACCATGTATGAAAAGTGCTACATAAACAAACTCTGATTAAAAAGACCTCACCACATATTACCACAAATGTTACTTTGTGAAGTTACTTATAATTCAGATATTTGAGTGAAACTTTCAGAAACTAAAGATTTTTTTATACATTCTGGCTGATGCATTCAATGGTAAAGAGTCATCCATGGCAACCTGTCCACAAGTTATCACATTCTTATGTCAATAAAACAGACTTCAGTATTTTACTCCCAACATTTATTATCAGCATAGTTGAACATAATATCTAAAACGTTTTATCCATCTTGATACCAATTTCTGTCAAGATGTTTTGAATGTTTATGTAAAGCTTAAACAAAATTGATGTCTGTTTCAAGTCCATATGTTACTTGAGCAGTAATTTGAAAATTTTCACCTAAAAAATTATCTCCCCAAATTTTACTATAAATAATGTTAACTCATTGACTGCCAAAGACAGTCAATGAGTTAACAGACAGACTGTCTTTTCGCAATGTATTCTGAACATAGCTGTAAGTCAATGAGTTAAAGGGCTTATAAAAACCTACTCAAATATGTATAATACATGTATGTAAGTTACTCTGCTTACATAACAGAGACGTTTGAACATAACATGTTTCCATGTGTTACCGCTTGATCAGACCCTTTAGTGAAAAGCAGCAATATTTGAAATAGGCTTTCATGGCAGTGTGACAAACCTGCACAGACATAAAGGAAGAGGGGGGACATGCATTTGTGTGGCATGTGAAGGTGGATTCAGAAGAGGTGAGCTGGAATGATGAAACGGAGGAGGAAGGGCAGGGATCGAGCCTCTGCACCCCAAAGATCTGACTTAACTGACTGACTGTGATGTACTCCTTCAGCAGCCAGGAGAGACAAGACACATTTACAGATGACAAAGAGAGGAGAAAATGAAAAGGAAAGTCTTCAAAAATCACTAATATGTTGGATGTATTTAGTATATACTAGATAAGTGAAGGAAACATGGCAGAGAGCAGGAAGGGTTTCTACCTCACCAGGCAGAGCTGGAGATACAGCGAGAGAGAGGCAGTGGAGAGCAGCAGGGGAGGGAGGGTGAGCTTGCATAGAAGAATTTCCATACATCTTATAGACATCAGACAGCCTGAGGTATTCCTGAATCAACAGCCAAAATGTGCAGATTAAAAGGGCTGAAGATTGGGAAAATGAAAAAAAATATTCACAAAGAGACCACTACATGCTTAGTTTCTACTCATTGAAATAACATGGATAGCTAGCTACCTGTCTAATTAAAAGAGTCTAGATGTTAGAAATAATTATTTTTAAGAGTTGTAGGTGACATAATTCAGTGAATGATCTACCCATTGATAAGACACACTGCAAGCCTCTATACTGCATATTGTGAGTGTTTACTAACGCACCATCATGCCTATTTCCCTTTATTTCAAAACTGCATTGCAGGCATTCATGATTTCAGTTTTCTCACAAAGGGGATTTTGTAGAATTTACCTCTTGTAGTCTAACTGGAAAGGTTTCAGTACAGAGTTCAGGGGAGGGGTTACAAGAGGAGGAGAAGGAGGCAGAGGAGGGACGGGGGCTATGAGGAGGACCATCCATATAAACAAGGTCAGGTTCGCTGATGTGAAGGAATTCCTGTTTAGAAAGTCCATCTAAGTTAAAAAATAAAAAAAGCACTGGGAAGCAGCGATTCTACTCTATTTTAGGAGCCTCTGTCTGTTGATATCGTGGTGATATTTCTCATGTTGGTGCTCACCTCTTTCATGTTACTGTTGGGCTTTGGGAAGTTCTTTCCTCCTGTCAGTGTCTGGTAACTCCTCTCCACAGCACTCAGCCTGTCCTGCTCCTAGTGTAAACAACCCACATGGACATGACAAAATGTACAGTAAGTTAGGACTACTGGCTATGCTGCTATATAAAGTGACTATGATGTCGCTTAAAAAGTGATGCTAACCTTCTGTAGCAGATGCAGAGTCACTGTTCTTTCCCTCACTATCCTCTCACAGTCTTGAGTAGCCTGAATTCCCAGCTGCTTCACCTGAGTTTCCAGAGCTGCCATCTTCTCCTGAAAGAAGCAACAAGTCAACAATTGAATGCACACATTAGTTGCCAACACAGGTTCCTCCTATACATATTGTATATCCATTAGGCAGACCTTCCTGTTGGCCATGCTGCAGTGATACTCTGCTCTCTCCTGAAGGAGCTGGGAGGTCTGGGTCTCCTTCTTCTCCTCCAGACTGCTCTCCTCCTCCAGCTGACAGAACTCCAGCTCCTCAAACTGTTTGGTCCCTGAATCCAGAGCTTCAGCTTTCTGTCCATTTATATACAGACGCACGAGTTAATAAGTACTGTAAGTCCTGAATTAACTAGGCTTATTTAGTGTGTATACCGATTACACTGTCAAATTTGATAATAGACTAATAATACTAACTAGAATGTTGTTGTTTTTAATCACTCATGAAATTATAAAAGCAAACGCATGCAATTTATTTATTTTTGTAGGAAAAGCTGTTAATTTTATTATTAATTATTACAAATGTCACTTTCAAGCATCCAGAAAGATAGAGCAGCAGAGATTTAATAGCGGTCTAAAATTGTTGCAGGGGTAGCAAAAGCACTGCCTACTATATTGCAGCACTAACCAATTGCATTATCATTATACTAGTAATAAAGGGCAACAGCAGAAGACAAGGAATACACAGTCTGCAGGTTTTTGAGTAGCTTTCATCGCTTCAAACAGAGTCAGTGTTACATCTACAGCTGTTTTGTTTTGTTTTTTTGCAGATCAAACAGTACTGTGGTATTCTGCATATTATAACTCACTGTTGCCAGCCAGTGGGCTGTGTGAGAACACTGACCCTGCTGAGCTGCTCCTGTAACTGTTCCCTTAGACACAAGGGGCACTTATCAAACTGCCTCTTCAGCTCATTGTACTCATTCCTCTGCTTTTCCAGGACCTTCCGCTCTGCCGACACATTAGCCCTCCCCTAAAAACACAGAAACACACACAATTGTGTCCGCATTCACACACACAAACGCACACCACCCCAGGGAGAAAAAAAAAATCACAGACAACTGAAATCCATGCAGCCAAGCCTCACAGCTAACAAGCCAAGTTAGTTAAAGTATAAAAGCAAGCAAATGTTAGATCAGGTGTTAGGCAGGAAGATGAGCCACACATTTTGTTAAATGAAACCTGGAATTGCATAAAAAAAAGTTTATCTGAATGGACTTATTGTTATTTACATACAGCTAAAAGCCTAATGCAGATAAGCAAGATTTCAGCTGTTGTTATTTCTGTATTTTCAACACAAAAACCTTTGAACTCTGCTGAAAGAAAAGATTTGGTTTTGTGTTTTAGGACAGACAGCCACTATATAAGCAGTGCATGTCATTTAAAATCTGAAAAAGAGTCTATAGATATCAAGAGTGCACACTGGTGGTGGAGCGGTTCTGTGAAATCACTGTAGAGCTGATTGGTAAATGTTTAGGAGAAGGCATTTAAAAAGTAATAACTTCAGTTGGAGACTGATGTAGGAAAGGTGTACACAGTAAACAATGTCATTATTTATTCTAAAATTCTGTTTACTCAGTTGGACAAAAATAACTTCCAAAAATTCACTTCCACTCCACAGTGTACATTGTCAGGTATAGTAAGAGCACGTGTTTAAGAACGAGTTCAACATGCTCATGCAAACACTTACTGTGAATCTCACAATATTGGTTTTAGAATCATCTGGAAGTATTTACTCATTGTTTTGTCCTGCGTACCCACCTTGTCTTTTTCTTTCTGGGTGGCCTTGTCCAGCTGACTGAGTTTGAGCTGCAGCTGAGTGATGATTTCATGTTCAGCCTCCACCTGCTCCTGCTCAGCTTGGCTCTCTGCCTGCAACAGGGCTTGCTCCATTTCCACCTGCAGAGAAATATAAAGTCAAAATCTCTAAACAACAGCACAGTAGCATTTATCAGATAAATATCACTGAAAAGCTTGAAATTTGAGCTGACGTGAACCCTAGTTACAAGGCCACAGATTTGATCATGTTGTTGTGTGAGTGTTAACCTCCTGTTTGGTCTCTTGTAGCTGCTGCTCCAGTTCACTGACTTTGTGCTTCAGGTCATCAACTCTTGCTAAAATCCTGTTTCTTTCTTCCTCCAGGTACATCTGCTCATGCCCAGCTAACAGCTCTTCACACTGAGGTCAAATGAAGAAAATATCTTTTTCACAAAAACCAACTACTCTAATAGACACTCTTCTCTCCTCCTAAACACAGATGTATTCAGTGTAAATGTGTATACTACCTCTTGATGTGTGCTCTCTGTGCTGCTAGACTCCTCTGTCTGATTCCCTTCATCATTCTCTCTCAATCTGTGGGGCCGGTCTACTTCCTGAAGGGGCATCCTCCCTCCTGTATCAGAGCAGGTTCCTCGATTGTCCCCCAGAAGCCCACTCCTCACAACCTCTGACAGTTCCACAGTGCTGTCCTCCTGATTATACTCTGCGCACAGATTCAGGATGGTCTCCAGCCTCTGGCGCTCCTAGAAACGACACGAATGATGTCAACATGATGTGGATGATTATAGATCAGATTCCAGATTAGCCTTGGGTGTCCTTGTGTAACATTGTCCCATTTAGGCAGCTGTCGCTCAGCCACTGGCAACTGTAACCTGAGAGTCAAAGCTGATGTCGTTTATCCCTCAGGAGGAGCTTCATAGAAAAACAGTCAGAACTAGAGTTGTTTATGAGAACAGGTCTTACATAGATAATATTTTAGAAGAAAATTAATATACAGCGGTAAATTAATCTCAGAAAACTGGAGCGACTGGACAGATGAACTAAGGCTGCACAATATTAACTAATAGTTTTTACCCTCCATTTAGAAATGCTTAAAATGGTTTGCCCTAACAATACTGGACCTTACTTGATTATATGGGCTTCAGTGGGACTTATAATCATGTTAAAAACATGTTAAACACATTTTGGATTTTCATGAACATTTAAGCAATGTTACTGAGCATAAACAAATTTAAATAGGCAACATAACATGAAGGAAAAGAAGAAAAAAGAACAGAAGCAATTAATTTATACATTATTGTCCATAAAGTTGGCATCATCCTGTTTTCGGACACATTCCTCTTTTTTGTTCCTTTTATTCTAATTTGGAATGTGGGAATTATAGGCAACAGTGCATTTCTTGTCTGTCATCCTTCCTGCCTCTCCTTTCTGTTTCCATTATCTCCACTTAAACAAAGCAAAACACCAAAGAAAATCCCTGTGATTTCAGTTGTGTTGGTCTCCACTGTCTGGCTTACATGCTTAAAATGTCTCTGTATTTCTCTTGTGGCTACTCTACTTGCTTTGATCCACTACAATAACAATGCAGGATATGTAATTGTTGTTCCTGTTGAACGTTAATTAGTAATTTCAACACATTAACAACAAATGTTTGTGGTGCTTTAATTGCCCCTCTACTGTTGTCTCAACAAACAGCACCCCATGTTTGTCTGGTATTTTAATTATCCGGGTCATTAAAATAACTCTGCTATGACCTACACCAAACCCTCAACACCACAGCTCAACACTAACTCTTAATTTATTCTTCGAATTTTTTTAAGGTGTAGGAGAACAGGATTTAATATCACACTGTAGTAGTAGTAATAATAAAACCTCACTGGTGTTAACACTGACTGACAAGAAGATCTTGCTCATTTTATTTAATTATTGAACTGTGTACATTAATATAGATCATTCCCCAAATGAGAAGGCATAAAATGGGCCTCTTCTCACTCACATTAATGCTATAATTAGCTTTTCTGTTAAACTGCCTTCACTCTTGTTGTGCTATTTATTTTCAAAGCCAGAGCAAAGGAAGGTATGAATTTCTGTGTTGGATTGAGTAAAGTGTGATCAAAAAAGTGTCGCATAACTGTACCGAGTCTGTCAGAAGCACAGTATGCTTAATATAGGGCACCCAACAGGAAATCCTCTCTTTGTATCTCTACTCTATTGGTATGCTGCACATCACTATTTGTGCATTTCTTTCAACATTTGTAGAAGCCAAAAATCAGGAACCAAAGGCCTCTTCCATAGGTAACTACATATTAGCTTTCATTCTATGTATTTTTTGTAATATTTACAGCAATTTCAAGATGAAAAATGACAAATCTGATAAATCATTTATTGTAGATTGTCAATTATAATCATTACCTCTATAAATGTGGTTTTAGCTCTATTGGTCTGTGCTATACTGGGTAGTTTTCCATTGCTTACATGTGTTTGTGTATGTCATACTGTAAATATATCATTAGATTCTCAAAATATGGACTAAGCCCTATAATCACAACTTTGTTTGTTGCTGCATAACCAAGGAAAAATATAGCCAGGAACACTCAGCAAAGTGGAAAACTCTGCTAACAAGAATAAATCTACATTTGGCAGTTTACAGCAGTATAATACTAGGTGAAGTTTTTAATCTATTCACAGAGTATTCTCAGATGACAAAGTGTGATCACAATATAAGAGCAGAATAACATCCACAACTGATAAAATTAAAATAAAAAAAAAAAAAACAAGCACAAATGAACACAAAGGTCATTCTCTAAACATTTAAGAGTTAAACCTCCATCAGGCTGTCATTGTCACCAACTCTTTCATATTTACCAGGAACCTTATGGCTCCTAAAATAGTCTGTGGACATGGAAGAGCGGGAATTGCATGCCCTCCACCCCCCCCTTCACTCTTTCCTGTAGTGCCCTCAGCTGTCAGAGGTGAGGGGCTTCAGACTGGTACTGGTGTTGGGGGGCCAGTGGGTGTGGATTGAGGATGGACATCAAGCGTAGACTGGGATCGACTGTAGTATGAATATAAAAGAACCTCCAATGGTCGAGCAGAAGCAGCACTCAAATTAAATGTCACTTGTCCTTTTGGTAAATATAGTGTTGAGCAACAGCCAGCTACGCCTTCTGCTCTGGACTTTAAGACTTCTAAAAGAATGTTCTCCTCGTGTCACACAGGCCACATGGGTTGACGATGCCAGTAATGCTCTAGGGAGATGAGCCAGTGGCTATATGCCAAGAGATTTAGACAAGATATCTGAATGCAGACATGTTGTCTACCATGCCAGTAGACTCAGTGCTGAAAGAATACTTCGACCAAATGATTAAAAACAAAATGAAGGGGAAAAACATGTCCGGTGATATACAGACACTGCCATTTTACTACATGTCAAAATACTGAAAAGATTTAAGCATTAGCCACATGAAAATATTCGTTTTAATTTCTCCATCATAGACAGTAACTTTTCTGCCACCCTGCAATTTGGCAAAAATAACAAAGGGAGGCAGCAGAAGAGCAGATAAATATGTAGCCAATTATACCAAACATGGCATACAAATATGACTAAATAAAATGCACTGGTACACCACAACCCTCAGAAGGAATAAATGGATCAGAAAACTAATGGAAAGCACACTCATATTTATGTAAAATAATCTATAACAAAAAGTATCTTATTGAAGTACTGTACATGTTGAGGTACTTTGTATTGTGTGTGTATATATATATATATATATATATATATATATATATATATATATATATATATATATATATATATTATTTCTATTTTATTTTTTTTATATATATATACATAGAGAGAGAGAGAGAGAGAACAGTTTATATGAAAAACCTGTACTTTTTACTTCACTCCACTCCAATTATTTTGAACTTTAGAGTCTAGTTTAGAATCTAACATGACAACTTTTCAACAAATGATCAAAGAAGCTTAGAAAATACAACCTTTTTTTCTTAAATTAAACCAGTGGTGTCTGACATTTCACAAAAAGTACTGTACTGTCTGTCAACTCTTGACATTTATTTTTTCAGCAAAATGTCTCACATTGTTTTTTTTGCCCCAATAAATGTTCAAATTATGTAAAATGAAATCACAGATTAGGAAAAAAGGGAAAAACAACAACAACAACAACACATATTTCTAAACATATTTAGTAATATGCTCTTAGACCAATGATCAATAATCTAATAATATCATATCCAGTATTCAGTGAGATCACTATAGTTTACTGAAAACACTTAACATTTTTCTGTTAATGCTAGGTCTTTTGCTGAAGCAGGACATCACATGCAGGACTTTTAATTTGCAATCAGTTTTAATCATTGTTTTATCTGTACTTTTACTTACGTTAAGGCTCTAAATACAAATATGTAATATACACAGGACAGAATAAGCAAGGCATCATAAAAAACAAACCAGAGTAGCCACTTTACAGCAACAACCAGTTTTTGAGCCAGCAAATTCCCTTCTAATTAAATATGTAGTAATATATTAACTTAAGTCAACTCACCAGTTTCTCCATTTCCTGCTCTCGAAGTCGTTCCTCTCTCTGCCGACGGTGATATTCCAGCAAATCATCCTCATTATCACTGATCTCAGAGATGCTGTTCTTACGTTCTCGAATATATGGTTTTGTAAGACTTGGTTCCTTGTTGGAGCCCCCTGACATTTTCATGCAAGAGATCTTCCTTTGGCTATGAGGGCTGGCTAGAGGAGAGGAATTAGACAAGGAACCCAGGCCTGAAAGTAGACCACCACCTGGGCTGAGTCTCCTGATTCCAGGCTCTTTCTCCTGTCCAGAGATAGGTGATGGACCCTGTGCATACAACACCCTCATGGCCTCTGCATTTGTTGGAGGTGTGAGTTTATGGTGGCCCTGAGGACTGTCAGGAACGGGTTTAGAGGTGAAAAGAGGTACAGGGAGGGAGGAACCTGAGCCTTGTGATCCTGGAGGCCCTCTGCGGGACATGTGTGGGCTGGGAGGAGGAAGTTCTCTCAGGCTGGTGGATCCAGCGGGCTCAGGAGTCCTGAGCCGTTGCTGACCCTGTTCTCGCATGGGACTGGGGGATCTCTTTTGTAGTGTTGAACCTCTTACTCGAGGGCTGGACGGAGCTGCTGGGGAAAATTTGGATTGTCTTTGGCTTGTGTTACAGTTATCTGAGCCCTGTCCTGCCCCTCTACAAGTTTGTGTAGGACTTGACGTAGCCTCTGTCCTCATGTTCCTAAGCAGCTTTGGGCTGTCCTGGGCCCTCTGTCCACCACTACTAACATTTGAAGCAATAGAAAGGGATGTCCGTGGATGGGGCACAGGAGTGTGGTTTGTAATGGGCATACGAGCAGGGACTGGAGGGGTTTTGTTCCCAAAGTTCTGGTTCATAACAATGCCGATGTTTTCATATGTGGATTCCTCTGTCACGTAGCCATTTCTCCCATTAAGCATGTTTGTTTACATTAGATGGCTGAGAAATAGTTTGCTTGGCCAGTTTACCAGACTCTGATGTTGATGAAGCCTTCACCACCTGGAGGTCCAGGGTGTTTTTTGATAAGTTGTTACTTTTGGAGCTGCCATTGTTGGAAAAACACTGATGGTTTCCATTCAGGACACTTTGGGAATCTGCAAAAGGGAGAAAGAAACATATGTGCATGACCATTCCAGTGGAATAAATGACACACATAGTTAAGAGACAGTTGCAACAACACAAATGTACAAACACACACTGGGAATGACCTGTCCTATGTCGTTTAGACTGCCAGATGTCAAAGCAAGACTTAGAAAAAAGGTCTGTAGCCTACAGTAAAGTGAAATTTACAAACAAAAATGCCAACGGGATGTTTGCAACCTGTTTAATCTGTGTATAAAAGAATCAAAGCCTACATGAAATATAGCCCACCAGTGGGATGTTTTGCTCCTCAGTTGTGTTGTAATCCTGTGGGGATCTGGAACTGCTAAATATAAAGGCAGCAGCTCTGTAATGTACCTCATTCAGGGCAGATGAAATCAGGGCCTGGTCAGGAAAGAGTGGGCTATACACACTGGATAGGGTGTGGTATCTTATACTGTACTGTTCAGGCACTGAAAGCTGAACCATTAAGGTCAGAGGAGAATAGAGTTTAAATATCATCGACAGGACAAGGCCACAGTCACAGCAGGCGCTGAGCCAGAATAATTATATGTGATCTAATGTAAACATAACTGTTAAATATCTGCTCTTGCAATGGAGCCACACTTTGAGTGAAAAGCACTTAACCAGATTACAAAAGTAGGCCACAGATAATTAGTTTTGAACAGGCTATTTCTGCGTCCTGTCAGGAATTATTTCATTCAAACCACATGACCAGTTTGGGCTGTAAAAACATCAAGAAGATTGAAAAGGGCAAAAACCTTGTATAGTTTTGTCATTCATGAGCTACTACTACTGTTACCTATGAACATGTGTATGTCAACCTGACTATACAACTAAGTTTTCTCCATCAATTAAAGTAAATATTGATTGTAACATGCATCAACAAACACAATTACATTGTTGTTTAAACTAGATTTTATTATATTTTAGATGAAGGTAAGACCAAATTGTACAACATTCTCAGGGAATTTGGGATGTTAATGGGTGTTAAATTTCCTTTTCAGCATCAACATTAACTCATATAACCTGAGTGCACCTTTTAGACAATACACTATGTAATTTAGAATGTAACCTAATCAGCCCAAAACATTTGCACTACCAAGAATAGGTACTCACTTGTCACTGAGCAGCTTATTTCAGTGTCTCTCATTAGCAATACTTTTGTTTTACTCACAGATTATGGTTAGATGTCATGCTACTGTAGAGTATTGTATTGTATATTTTTACCGGTTGGATAGGTCCTGGTGGTGCTCAATCCTTGGTTCCCTGCTGGCAGCATGCTCTTCATCCTCAGGGCCTCTTCTGGATGGTTGAAGCGGAAAAAGGCAGACTGACCAAAACACAGCATGCACCCTGTCAGGAGAAGAAGACCATGTAGGGAGCAAGCTGTCAGTGATGTGTTACTGACTGCACCATCCTCAGAGAGACAATACATTTACAGACAAAGCCACAATGGACTAACCGTCATTGATTCCAGCATTTCCAAAAACTTTGAAACCCAATTACTTCCTGAGAGTGGCACACTGAAGAGTAGTTTTCACTTATAGATATTCCACCAGTAGTTTTAATGTCTCTCACCAAACTAGGCCAAACATCCATATGCCATTGCTGCAACATTATTCCTCATTATTTAGGTGATAAAAATGTCTTCCAATTCCGGCCTCTCTCTTTTGGTCATAATTGTTCTTTAAATGAAGCAAAGCCTGGAGTATTCTTGTTCAGCAGCTGCTGTCTCCACACATACACACACACACACACACCAACTGATGACCAGGCTTCAAATGACATTCTGGTGTAGCTGCTGGCCCGGATCCCACAGAGAGGGGTCTGAGAGGGGCGGGACTGTTGTGGCTTTTGTACAGTAAGTATCCATGTTACTAGAACACCAGGCTGTTTTTCCATTGTGAGTTTGTTTTCCATGTTTGCTTCTAAATTTGACATGTTAATATTCCAGGGGTTAATATTTTCCAAGAGAGTGAGACTTATAGTATTGCACAGTTTATGCAATGTTTGCATATTTTATTCAGTAGGTATCTGTTGCACACACAGCATCACAGTTACAACACCATTTACTTGGTCACTAAACTTCAGTGAAACTACATGGTATGAATTGATTGACGTTTTGTAAAATAAATAAATAAATGCAATAATAAACACAATATTTCAGTCATTACTTTGTCTATATTGTTGGTAAAGATATGGTCAAACAAAGCCAGTTTTAGTGTGTTGCCTCATACTGAAACACACATTTGCCTCAAAGGCCTTTACATTGTGCAATATATAACTCACAGCCGAATCACTTGATTACACCATGATTCACAGATAGATAGATAGATAGATAGATAGATAGATAGATAGATAGATAGATAGATAGATAGATAGACAGACAGACAGACAGACAGACAGACAGACAGACAGACAGACAGACAGACAGACAGACAGACAGACAGACAGACAGACAGATAGACAGACAGATAGATAGATAGATAGATAGATAGATAGATAGATAGATAGATAGATAGATAGATAGATAGATAGATAGATAGATAGATAGATAGATAGATAGATAGATAGATAGATAGATAGATAGATAGATAGATAGATAGATAGATAGATAGATAGATAGATAGATAGATAGATAGATAGATAGATAGATAGATAGATAGATAGATAGATAGATAGATAGATAGAAAAACAAGTGTTGATGTTCCTGTTCTTGCTACCTTGTGTGAGGCGATAGGGTTTGGTGACAGGAAGCCCATCGACAGAGCATTGGTTTCCACATGGGTACAAGGTGATGCTGCCTGCCTGGTTATCAATGTAGCAGTGCTGAGCTGCAATGCCTGGACCCTGTAAAGGGATATCTGTCCCTTCACTGCCCAGCGTGGTTCTCCCTGCAATGACAGAAAATATTTTCAGTTATTGGAGATGTTCACGGGCCTGTGAATACTTCTGTAAAGTATTCTTAGGTCTGAGGTTCAAAGCCAGAGATGACGGGTGTTCATTTTTGAAGTCAAGGCCAGATGGGTGGAGTCACATACAGTCAGGGTAAACATGTGGCTGAACAACAGGTGGTTAAAAGGATACGCTTGGCTAAGCAGTTGACAGGCATCTTGACAATGTGAACTAATATAACTAGCTGCTTCTCACTGTTTTTGTAATGTGATTATACTCGGAATGCAAGATGCACAACCCAGCATAAACACTTGCATTCTTTCCATAGAGGACATGGAGCACAAAGAAAATCCCAGAAGGCTTTTTTTTTTTTCCTGTCACACCTTCTGCTCTCTCTTCCTCTATGTTTTTCAGGAGCGGGTGAGACAAGTGGTGGAGGAACATATCCAAAAGGGGTGCCACTCTGTTTGGGTAACAATGTGATTACTATCAGTATGCACAAAGGACAATGAGATTTTCACTCTGATAGATCCATCCTAATTTGGAGTTTGCTACAGCCACAAAAGTGAATCATTCAGTAGAAAAGCAAAGCTGTATATTTCACAAATATTGTCCAAAACCAAGAAAAAGAATCATTCAATACAGGCAAATCCTCACCTTCAGACAGTGGTAGCAAAGTGATGGCTGTGCTCAGGCGTCCACTTCCCAAACTGACCAGGTGAGGGCGCTCTGCCTGCACTTTTAAAGACTTGCCTGTCTCAATCAAGTCTAAAGGAGTGCTCTGTAGATGACATATGACACATTAGTTTTGTAGTGAATGTTATCAGGAGTTTGCTGTACAACATGAATGCACATTAACAAAGTGTACAATATTAAGGATAACTGATTAACTGATTTATTAGCGACCATAGTCATCTCATGTTTAACTCATTCATCTGAAGCCCAAAGAGACAAAGCATGAAAATAAATACAAAGGACCTTAGTTGTTACATATGATCATATTTAAAAGAGCCTAACTTGAAAGAAGACAATAATAATAGATTCTATTTACTTTTAAAATCTTCTTGGTTATCACAGTTTTTTTAGTGACACTTAATAAACAAGTGATTCACACTGATGATAATACAAAGCCAGAGACCTTCATCTCAGCATCCCAGCTCTATCAGTGAAAGACCATCATCCTCTAGGGTAATGACTCACCTGTAGGACCTGATGTGTTTGTCTCCCATGTTCCATTTTAGTCCTGCTCAGTCGCTCCATATCAGCTGGGCTGTCACCGTTATCTGACATAAGAAGGTCCTGAAGACACACAGTGAGAGCAGCAGATGATGAATGGGAGCAATGGGAATACTGCTACTACAGTTGTACTACAATGGGAACAGTGCTTTCCTTAGAAACCCTTCTGCCCTAGTTAAAAGCCCACGTGACCAAGACCATTATACTGGGTCATTGTTTCTCTAGAACAAGCAAGACAAAATGATCCATCAGGAAACTGGTATTGATTCATGCCACAATCAGAAATGGACTTACATTTCATCCTATCAGAGATTATACACAACAGGTTATTTGACAGACTTAGACATAATAACATATGTAAACATCATCACACGTGTGTTCTCTATATAGTATCTAAAGATACTGCAGGTGCCGCAGACTTCAAGGATCAGATCATTGTTTCCTCTGATGATGATGAGTCACAATGACTCACATACACAGACCTTGCACACACAAACACACACTGTGTTCCCAGACAGATGCTGAAGATTAGATCCAGCTGTCAGCACAACAGATGAGAGGGAAATAACACAACCTTAAGGATCAGACAAGCTTCAAACAATCGCACACAGACACACAAGAATCCCTGATGACTCACCATATTCTCCTGCTAAAAACTGATATCTGCGTCTTTCACTTTCACCCACATGTGTTACTTGTCCTGGCAGCGGTTTAGTATCAGCTCAGGATTCCAAATAAAACAGACATAGACACAACTATGGACTATCTGGTGTCTATTTTGTCTACAATGGATCAAAGAGAAATTTAAATTATTTCGTCTTTCACCTTTTTCCCTGCACAAAGATATAGTATACAATTCCACATTGACAAGCCATTTAATTAGGTATGTTTAAGAATATATTAATTTGACCTGTTTCTAATCTAGCACCATTCTGTTATGCATTATTATCTTATGAGTCATTTGTGAAACACCTTAAACAACACATTGATTAATTAATTAATTGGTTACATATGATGAAAGAAAAACGACCACTGCACATGAGTCTATGCACTCTGATGTACAAACTATATTTACTTTTGTGTTATACATTGTGCACAAAAATATCCAAGACATAATTAATGCATGTAGGGTCATGCTCCTGTCTCTTATCTGTAAAATAAAGTGTGTGCTACTTTTTCGTCATCAATGCATTGCATATGAATCATATAAGATAATATGTTGTATGTCATAATGATGATGATGTAGAGAACACAGTGTTCTCTTGGGTTATAATGTGATAACTAAAAAAGGCCAAAGCTTATGATTCACATTATTGTTACTTTATACCTCTGATATAGTAGAAATCACCACTGATGTGTACCTCAAGAAATAAAAGAAACAAAAATAAAAAGCATAACCTCTCTGTGGCTCAACTCTAACATCTCTGATGTATTGAAATGAGTTAAAAAGTGTCCACAGCTGCTGTCCTCCAAGTATAGCCCTGGCTGTTGGAGACAACAGGGCGTTCTCTCTGCGTCTGATGTCACTACAGTTGAGGCTGGAGGATGAAACCACACAATCTCACAATCATGTGTAGTGTGTGAGCCTCAGAGGACCCTGTGACTCTGAGAACAGACAGTCCCCTCTGTTCAGCGGTGACACGGACGCCTCTGCTGTCAGCCCACTGGCTGTCAACACTGGCCTTCTTTAAGCCACGCACTCAGACACAGAACAGGAGAGTAGGCAGGGTACTGTGTCTCTGTCTGTCTAACTCAGACACAGACACACACACACACACTTCTGCACACATATGCTTCTGCTCCCACAAGCCTCAGTGATTTAACGTACACACCCAGGCTGCAGAATAGTTTTAATGCGTACAAATGCTGGGCCTTCCTCTGTAACCTGTCATTATGGGGGCAGTTATACCCTTCAGAGTTGCCATGAGCTTCTGAAAATAGACACCACCAGCCACATAGTCTGGGCTGCTACTTTTAAAGAGAAATGACTTCTAACGGATAAACAGAAAGCAAACCCCAATGAAATTGTAAATGTAACATTTTATATGACAAATAAAATGTAGTAGATTATATCATTTGTGGTGACTAGGAATAGCCAGAAAATAACTTACAAACACCACAAAATAAACAGGTAAACACAACTTTACTTTCTTCAATTAGAGACATGCATCTCTTACCATTGCTTTATTCTAACAGAGTCCAGGCAACAGGTAAATCCATGAGATTGGCTGAAAAGTATTAGTCCATAGAGAAGTATCCACATTATTGTTTACGTCTTGCTTCTTGCTTTTTTCATTCACTGCTCTCTCTGAGCTCTTCTGCTATTTCCCTCCTCCCAACCCCTTCTCCTCCCTGTACCGGTGCAGAGTTACATCCGCGACACGTAGCAGAAGAGGACCCATCATCAACATTGCCCTGCAAAATGCACTCTTGCATCCAGAAGAAAAGACATCCCTTCCCTGTTTGGCAAATAATCCTCGTTTGTGTGAGCCCCAAGAGAGAAGCAAATTCCAATGTCAAAATATTTGAAAGAAACAGGGGCGTGGGTCAAAGTTCAGACCCTGTGCAGAGCCAGAGATGTGTTTACTCCTGCAAGACTGTTGGAAAGATCAAATAGACCACACCAGATGATCACAGTGGGCTAAAAGTCTCTTTAGCCATGACGATTGGTAAAGCAGGTGTTAACCATCTGACAGGTTGGACCAATGGTCAGGGAGGAAATAACACATGGGGCAGGAGATGGAAAAGACCTTGTGTCCTAATAAACTCACTTCCTGCCCTGTGTTCTGTACTACTGATGTAACCTGTGAAGAGGGTATTTCCAGTCTGGAAAACTGTTGAATAACAATTTATGATAAAATGACTTAACACAGTGGATTTTAATGCACCCACTGTACTTGACACATTACGGAACACAACACAGAAATACTATGTTCCACAGGAAGTAGCAAACACATGTGAGCCATCTTTTCAGACATCCCACTGGAATAATCTGGCTCAGAAACAGAAGGAGTGAGTGGAAGAGAGTGGGAGAAAGGCTCCACTATTGATCTCTGGAGTCTTTTCCCATGGTCAGAGCCAGAGAGGAGATGGAGGAAATGAAAAGCAAGATGAGTCACTAAGGAAAATGAAAACAAACAAACAGCAGCAGCTAAGTAACCACCAGATGGACCTGAAGGAGGGTCTGCAATGAAGGTTGACCTGAGTCAGTGAGTGATGATGTGGACACTACAACTGAGACAATGGGAAATGATGAATATCACTTAAAAGTTAAGAGATATGAGTCACTCTTACCGTCTGTTTGGAGGCACAAACTAAAGTTACAGACCTGGTGGAAACAATTCCTTCAACCTTTCATGCAAGATGTTCACATTTTTGTACACAGCTTAACCTCACTTGTCAAAGGGTTATAAAGGCAATATTCTCCAAACCACATGGGGGCAGTCTCTATAGTCCCTATGAAATACAATTTTAAAAAGTATTATCTTAGATTTAGAATTTTGTTTTCTCTGTGAACTCATGAAGTTAGCCTCCTAACACCCAGCAATGGGTTTTCTGTCTCAATTTTTGGACAAGAGTTTCATAACTTTGTACAAAGAAAAACAACTGTCCACTGCAAAGGACATTCCATGAATTATTTTAAAAATGCATCTGAAAAATCTGTTGCATCAGGAGGTATCGAATATAGGCTTAATTTTGAGTAGTTAAGTCAATTTGAAAATAAATGTGAATTTTTTTTTTCATAACTCATGCATGGAAGGGTTAAAGCACTGTTGATTCTCAAGAACTAACAGAATGGTTTTGTTTGGTATTTGTTGTTTGTTGGAGCTCTGTAGACATGAAATCAGATAACAGATATTAAAAGCATGTATTTACTTTACGAGGAAGATAATTCACTACACAAAAAGCTTTTGGTTGTGAGGCCATGAACCCATTGCATTCATTCATTGATGATGAGGCAATTAGAACCATTTCTGGGGTATACAGAAACACTTTCTTGCCCTTAACTGAGACTTCCTCTGGTTATGCAAAAAATGAAGCCTCTTTAACCAAGACATGCTGATACATGATTTTTACCACAACCTTGATTAATAAACAAACATGTGCATTGCAGAGAATGTCACTATGAGTCTTCTCACTCTTATCTCAACTGGAAGGAAGGCTGTACAAGAGTCTACATACAGGTCAAGGATGGTGAATGGGCTGTATTTATATAGTGTTTCTCTGATTTGGTCTAAAAATAGATTTAAAGTGTTCCTAATTCACCTTTTTACACACATATACTGTATGTTGCCAACCATTCAGTTTGTGGAGGACTCACTCTGCCTCCTATTGAGCTTCAGATTCAGACACTAAGGATACAGGATACACTAGGATACATTTGTCATTGTGTGTTATTTCTGTAACATTAACAACAGAAGATAAAAACCCTACCTCATGTGTAAATTTAGCATAACTTCAGATAACTTCAGACAAGTTACAACTAAAATAAATAAGACGGTTGCAGACAGCTGTAAGTCTTTCACCTTCCAGATGTTCAGTTTCCTGTTCATCTGCCCACTTGTGCCTCCAATGGCACGTGCAAAACAAGATACAATGGAATATTTTTCACGTGTAATATCTCATATACTTACTTAGACACATCTGCACATCATACTCCTGACAGAGATACTTCACCAGTGGTTAATTCCATTTAAGTACATTGTTAGATGTACAGCATGATCTCACACACATAAAAGTGTTCATTCACTGAACCAGCTGGATTAGGCTCATAGTCACTCTCTTTGAAATCAGATGACTTACACCTGCTCTTACTGCTCTGTAACATTTAACCAAAAAATGGGTGACCTTCAAACTATCATCATAACCTAAAAAAAAAATGAATGAAAAGGATAAAAAATGTCCCATTATCTCTGTCTTGATCTCACCGCTCACACATACACAGATATCTTTGTTTCTCATTACCCGTGCTGGCAAAGAACATCTCCTTGTCTGCAGACTGATTCAATCCAAAGATTAAAAACACAAGAGCTGAGGCATTCTCCCAATTCTTCAGAAAGGACTTCCAGTTCTCTTTTTGAGGATGTGGATGATAGATCTTTATGTCATCTGCTCTCTGAGTTTCTCACTGGCGTTTAAAGAGAAACTTTAAAGTCAGCTGCATCTACATACATCTCTTTGGTGGGTCCACCCCTCTTTCCGGCTCTTTCTCTTCCCACTCATCATTCCTTTTACACCATCCATTTGATGCTTCCCACTCTAATTCTCTGCAGTACTCAAGAAGGACTTATTCTCTGATTTAGCAAAAATATCATGGTCATAAATGTGTATATTAAGATCTTAACTACCATACATATGATCAGCTGATATCATATTTCAGCCTTTACCTTCACATTAATAATCTTTATTTAACCAAGTGATATATTCAATGTTAGAATGACTTGGCTAAGTAACTAAGTTAATAAATAAATTAGTAATACCATTGTAATGCTCTGATGTACATCTAAACTGTACAATTTGTTAATCTGATCTTCAAGCCTTGTATTTTGGATTATTACAGCTTTTACTCTAACACTGGGTCTGACTACTTTTATCATTAACCAATCAATAATCCCTTGTTGCTTTAATACTGCACTAGAACATCAAAAACGTACTATGAAATAGCCAAACACCCATAAAGATTTACCCATACAGAATTTCCAATCTACAAAAATGTCTTTAAGTGTCTTTAAGAACGCTTATGACCTTGCATAGACATCGGTACAAATCAGTCTAAAAGGGTAGTAGAAAAAAAATACTAATAAAATATATATATATACATATACATATATATAGTACATAACACTGTCAAGAATTATTTGTACATCATTTTCAATCACACACAAACAAATACTAAACCTAGAGTTTTTAGACACAAGTGGTGTAAAAATGTTTTCATTTCTACATAGGTAAATTGGAGCAGGTGGTTGTTGTTATGGGCATAAATGTTCATATTTTTAACCTAGATTTATCAGCACTGTCTGTATTTAATAAGAGGGTGTATAACTGGGTGGCTGTGAGTCAGTTGGTAGAGCAGGTCGTCCAATGACTGAAGGTTCGGCAGTTCAAATCCTGGCTCTGACTGTCCACATGTCAAAGTGTCCTTGGGCAAGACACTAAATCCTAAAAAGGTCCAGCAGCACCCAACATGGCAGCCGCCACCCCCTGGTGGGTGGGGGTGAATGCGAGGAAACTGCAAAGCACCATGGGTGCACTATATAAGCTCTGTCCATTTAACATTATACGCCTGAACTATCAGCACATCTCGTGTTAATGAGGAGCAGGACAAAAACAATTACCATAAATCAGGCAACAGGTCTACTTTCAGTCTATGGTTTGAAACTGAGGCCAATGATGGCATATTTTTTCAGATCACAAACAATTGTCCTGTACTATAAACCTATAATGTATAGACACAAGTCCTGAAAATATAAATGTTTTTCTATGGGGCTTAATTTGTCTATATGGTTGTTAGTTAATTTTATTGTTTTTAACAACAGATTATGTAAGACAACCCATTTTTTGGAAAAGTTGGTATTTTTATCTAAACAGACAAATAACACTGAGCAAATTGGGCTTTTAGCAGTTTCAGTGCTGAGGATGAACAGTTGGATTACTTTGCTTCATTTTTAATGTATTAGAGGTATATGTTAGCCTAGCGGCGCTAGACGCCCCTATCGGAGGCAAATTTTACGTGCTACAGTAGTAGTCTAGTTATGCTCAATGTAACTTTTGACTAGATGTCCCTGAAACTGGCCGACCAATCACAGTGAAGTATAGAGTCAGAGGGCGGGCGTAACATAGTGACGCAGCAACGATTCGGAGAGAAACAACCGGAAACAACCATAGAAGAAGAAAAACAACCAGTGACGATTTCCTTTTATCAAAGATCAGTGAAGAATGTAAGAAAAGTCAGTAATATTTACATCATTTTTTTACAGAAGCTACATCAGTCATTGAGCTCCACAATCCACCATTTTGTTTAGTCATTTATCACCTCCTCTGTGAATTTTCCTAATCCTAAATATTACGCTGATTGGTTGTAGCATACAGAGGATTTGAAAGACAACCTTTTAGGCCACCTCCCCTGACTATAAAGCATCCCTAGACCATGTTGAATATGGATAGCACGGCTCGGCTAGATGTGTGTGCATATTTGAGTACAGCTCCTTAAACTGAATAATTCTACAAAACTTTCACATCATATCCCTTATACAGACACTTGCATGTATTATCAATACATTAGTTGTGCATCCCCTGTAATTCAAACAAAAATAGAACTGCAGTGAGAATTTCACAAGTGAAGAATTCCTTCCTCAGTAACATCTGTAAAATGTAGGTAAATTTAGAGCCTTGGACAGGGTGCCACTTGGGAAATGATAGTTATCACAGCCAGTGGACATTCTGGTTTTTCCTCTAAAGCTGGAATTTTTAACCTCACTGTTGGTGTTGGACACGTCAAGTCCTGAGTAATTGGTTCAGCCTGCCCTGGGCTGAGTTTAAGTTTTGTGTGTATCATGCTGATTTTGCTATGAATAAAACAGTTGCACAGACAGAAATATATCTGTTCAGCCTTTTCCCCACCAAAAGTTGGAGGTTTTTTTGTAATTGTGTCTATTTTTGACATGGAACAAGTACTCTATGTCACAGCTGGCTAAAACAATAAACTTGGTGTGGCAACTGGAAAAAGGTTGTGAAATGTCCAATTAAACTGAACTATTAAAAGGAAAATAGTTTTTCAGGCATGGTTTACAAGTGATGTTTTATTCATTTAACGAACTATCTGGAAATGATTAAAGGGAGCAACAATTAAACACAAACACTCTTCCAATCATTGAACTGAATTTACTCAGAAATTGGGAGAAAAAGTCAAGAAGAATGAATTGAATAACCCTTGGAAAAAATAGTGCACAGATGAAGTACAGACAAAAGGTAAATGAGAAAAATGTGTTGGAGTTATGTGGGGGGACTGACCTGGTATTTACAGCCTGTTCACCAACTCAAGTCCCTGGCTTTCGGAGATGAAACTACTGACCTCTGGTGGTGGAATCCATGAAGCGCATCCCTACTATGGTCATATGTTGACATTTTGTTTTAACTATTACAGGCCTGGTTTGATTAGATTCATTGTCATTTGGTATGTCACAGCAGAATGGGATATTCAGGATATCACAGAAAATTACATTTTAATGCACAGTTCTCCAAAAAGCCTATGCAGCTGCTGCCATATTACAGGCAAAAGTTCTCCAGAAGTTACAGTGCAGAGAGAATGTAAGCAAGTAGGTGGTTTAGTGGTAAGCCTGGATAAGTTAACCTAGAGGTGATGTTAATAAAAGAAGAGGCTGAAGTTTTTATTCTCTTAACTCGAGAAAGCTAGAAGGTTTATCACTTCCTCTGGTTTAACTTAAATCACTTAACCACCTACTTGGATATCTCCCATATCTTTCTTTTTTATTTTCAATATGTACTTCAGTGTAAGGTTGGGTCATGCAATTTTATTCAAGGTTCAGATTATGGTTAGAATGGGAACGACAGACAAACCGCTATTCCTGATCGAGCTGTCATACCAGTCCACACGCTGAATCGCCTGTAACCATAGACATCGATTTTTGTTTTTTGAATGGGTGAGATCCAGATGAAATTCTACACAGTTTTACACCGCCCTTGTAATGATTCTGACAGCTGACAACACAACAACTAGACATTTTTAGCTATGCTTTAGGTATGTCCTATATAAACAGTGCTTCCATGCAGTTTTTTACTCTGGTCTGCGTAAAACTTCCCCTTATGTTTGAATGACTTTTGACTGTGAAGGGGTCTATAGTCTACTTTTATACAGAAACAATCTTACATAACATAAACACAAAAGAAATATTAAAAAAAGCCTATGCCTTGAGGAAGATCAACATGTGGATTAATTCAAACCAAGGTGTTGGAATGAGCACCAACGTTACCTATACTAGGACTATATAAAGGGCCCACTACAGGTCATCGCCTCCCCTACATTGAAACAAATGCTCCGCCCCTGTTGACTTGGAAAAAAACTGAAGTCATTAATGCCTATCTGTCTGTTTGAGGTCAAGTGAAGAGTGGCCTTGGTTGTCCCTGATATTTTACACAGTGGTTCTGTACATAAGGTAAACATGTGCTACGTGAATCAGAGGCATTTTCAGTGGGAAACAGGAGCAACGTTTACGGTTTCATGGACAGTTACCCACTTCCGTTGGCGAATGGTGTGATGAGGTCATTTCCGGAGTCAACATTTACACCATAGTTATCAATTTTGCTCATTGTGAGGGACATTGGGCTTGTTTTTCCCCCCGTAAAGTCGTTTGGAAAGACTATCAGTTGCGGGTTGCGGTTTTTTGGGCTTTGGGCTGCTTTGCTGCCTGTATGAGTCGCTTCTTTTCGATAACAAAATGGAACCCCAAGTTTGTCCTTTTTCAAGGTCCGTCCACTCCCCCTTGCATAGTAACCATGGTTACCGCAATACACCCCCCGACACACACACACACACACACACTTTTGCACCGCATAGTCCATCAGGGAGAGAAGCAAACGCAATAAGCGAGGAACAGTAGAGTAAAACTACATAATTGCACAATATGCAGTCTTTATACTGGCACAGAAAAGCACCAAAAACACCATCTCATCCACGAGACTTACGGTTTACACTTTTTTTATTAAGCCAATGGAATTAGCTGGATCAATGACAGTGGAGGGACCCTAGGTGTATGGACAGTTAATGAGATTTTCCTTTCTGCAGCTTTTAAACTACTCAAATTAGATCTGAGATTTTGTGAGCATCTATATGATGCTTACAAATTAAATATAGGAAATTACTTTATTTACAGCCTACTGATAAAATGCAACGGTTAAAAGAATTAAGATATCTGCCTTTTCTTTGATACACGTGTTATATATAGATAAATGTTATCAAGATCATTTACATAGTGTGGCTGTTCTCCCTCTCAGTTAGCCCCAGAGTGCCCATTGTAACATCCCTCCTCAACGGCTTCACCGCCGAAGGGGTGGACGGGGGCGCCGAGTTTTTCTAAAAAAAAACAAAACATGCATATTACTGTCGAAATTAAGATGCATTCTGATTAAAAGTAATCATTAATACGTGTTCTGCATTTTATATCCATTCCCATTAGCATGTAATGCCATTTAACACATTTCACTTTGTTGGTAAACATGCTGCAGATGTCTGTATGAAACAGGAAAACACCTGGTGTTCCAGTAGAAAAACAGTTAGTGTTTAGCAGAGCAAAACCACAGAACATAAAAGCTTCATGGCACTAGAAAACTAGATCATGTGTGCCACTGAGTCAACATACCAAGAGAGTTCTGTCATGTCTTCAGCAGGAAACATACTCGACTGCAATTACATACAAGATTTAAGTTACTTTCAATGCTTCAAACAATTTTAACTTGCCAGACGATGTTGGTACGAGCTTAAACTGTAGAACCCATGGTGGAAACCTCAGTCATAACTTATACAATTAAAAATAATTTTATGTACCAATAAACAAATAGGCATATGCCATTGCCTGCTTTGCCACAAAAGACCTGCACCTGATGTATAACAAAGTTCACGGATCTTAACTATAGTGGATAAAGCTATATCTAAATGTCAGCATCTGCAGACTCCCTGCAGCACTGGCCTACAAGCATGCGAGTCAGGAAAGGCCTCGAAGGTTCTACACGAGCAGTTTATTAACGTAAGGCTACTTTTAAAGCAAAAGCCTGCACTTGCTGAGATCATGTTAGTAAAATACTATTAAAAGGGGTTGTAACTGCCACGAGGGAGGAAGACTGATAGGAACCACCTAACAAAACAAGTTAGCAACATTAACTCAGCATTTCAATAAAACGTAATCATTTAAAAACAAAACTTTATTAAATAACCCATGCAAACAAGGTAGTATACGAGGAGTTGCGCTTTCATTCAGGGGTGGGTGGCCCTTAAAAGGGCCGTTGGTGTAAAAGTTATGTAGCCAGCAGGCTAATACTCTTGAGACTGTGAAGAGGCCTTCTTTCCCGCTTTGCCGGAACTCGGTGCAGCTTGGCCGGTCTTCTTGGGCAGCAGCACGGCCTGGATGTTGGGCAGGACACCGCCCTGGGCGATGGTCACACCACCGAGCAGTTTGTTCAGCTCCTCGTCGTTGCGGACAGCCAGTTGGAGGTGGCGAGGGATGATACGAGTCTTCTTGTTGTCTCTGGCGGCATTACCAGCCAACTCGAGGATCTCAGCAGTGAGGTACTCCAGCACCGCGGCCAGGTAGACGGGGGCCCCGGCACCGACCCTCTCAGCGTAGTTACCTTTGCGGAGAAGACGATGGACACGGCCGACGGGGAACTGCAGTCCAGCACGGGAACTACGGGTCTTGGCCTTAGCGCGGGCCTTTCCTCCGGTTTTGCCTCTTCCAGACATGTTTGGTTGTAGCTGATCGAAAATATCTTAATACTATGTAGATAGTATGAAATACAATGAACGTATAACCAGAACCTGGATATAAACCCAGCTCTTTGTCCCGCCCTAGAACGCGATTGGCTGTTGGAATAGCAATACCCCAGGCGGATTGGTCGTTAAAGGTCAAAGGGAACCGGATGTCGCGGTGATTATACTATTTTAGCCAATCACGTTGAGCTCCACAGCCCCCATAGCAGTGATTGGCTGAAACGACTCCGCCTATAAGAAAGGCCAATCGTATTTCCTCCCTCCAGCTTCGAAGTTTTTGGCGCCAAAAAAAATATGCAACACGAAGAGTGAGAAAAAAACAAAGAGTGTGAGGTAATTAATTTATAAAAATGCACCACAGAAGCTAACCGAAGACAGTTTATGGTTTTGTAAAACTGCAAGAATAAGGGAAACACAAAGTATCAACAGGTAGACAGTCTTCCATTAAGACAGTGAGGTTTCAAAAATAATTTATTTGTAATAAATTAAACAATTTAACAACAGAAATTATACACATTTTTATTTTGCAGCCATGTTCTGTTTCACATTCAAGCCATATATAGTATGTGCATTTAGACCAGGGGTGCCAAATCCTCATCCTCAAGAGCTACTATCCTGCATGATTTAAATATAACCCCCTTCCAACACACCTGATTCCAATGATAAACATCCCAACAAGCTCTGCAGAAGCCTGGTAATGACCACCAGGTGTGTTGGAAGAGGGATACATCTAAAACACGTAGGGTAGTAGCTCTCGATGTCCAGGATTGGACACCCCTGATTTAGACAATGTAGTGTCTCATTAGTAGTGTTCATTTCTTCACTATCTGATTGGATTCATTTTGTTAATCACATATTTGCATGTTCTTCCAAATTAGTAGTGATAGTTCTATCAATGTAATCTCTTTAAATAACTTTAATTTCAGTGAACCAAAATGAAGCTGAGAGAATGTTTATTTCTCTGGGTTGGTTGTTTTTTTGACATACCATCATTATGGCAATAACTTATCATAAATGCTGTCTACAAAAAAACAAATGCCAGACATTTGCAATTGCAACTAATTATATATATATATATATATATATATATATATATATATATATATATATATATATATATATATATATATATAAAGTTTAAGGATGCAGCTGAAATATTTTAATACACAGTTGAGGTCTTCAGTTGAATCTTTTCAGTGAGTATTAAGTTAATGTTAGGATTCCATTGTCTTTGCTAGACTTCTGTGTTTCACCTGATTCCTTTGTGTGAGGGGTTTCTTAAAAGTTCACACCCTGGTCAGCACAACAAAGTGGCCAATTATGCCCATAAGCGAGAAGAGGTAAGCATATAGTCAGTATCGGACAACGGTCATCAAAGGCCGCTATCCTGCATGTTTTAGAGCAGGCATGGGCAAAGCATTTCCAAAGGGCCAGTGTGACTGCGGGTTTTTGTTCCAACCAAGCAGCAGCACACCAGACTTTATTCAATTAATTAACTGATCTCAGTCTTCAGAGAGTTGATTGGTCAAAACTGTATACTCTTGGTTGGTTGGAATAGAAACCTGCAGCCACACAGGCCCTTTGTGGAATAGTGTCCCTCTTCCAGCACACCTGATGGGCATTATCAGTCTTCTGCAGAGCTGGATGGCAGGCTTATCATTTATATCAGGTGTGTTAGAAGAGGAAACCATCTAAAACATGCAGGATAACGGCCCTCAAGGACCAGGATTGGTGACCCCTGGGGTTTGATAACACCAGTGGTTGACCCAACCCATCTTCCCCACATGGGGGAGGAGGGCAGACTGTAGAAAGGGGCCATTTCACTTATTTGTTTGGGGGTAGGTGGTCCTCACCTAAGGAATGTTTTGTTGGTGGCATGTGGTTTCTCAGCTGATTAATGCTTTGTTTGTGGTCAGATCAAGTCAATTCATTAAATGCATAAAAATGAGACCAAAAAGAATTGGATTAATTCTTGGAGATTACAAGAAAAGAACTTGCTCATGCAGCCACTCTTTAGTGTGAATCAGTCTGATCAAAAAGTTGAAAGTATGTCCTCTACCTCATAGACTCTAGTAATTGCTTGAACTGACAGTAATAGAAATCACATTTAAATAAAATATATTTTCATTCACACTACAGACCATCTTTCAGCATTTGTTTCTTCAACACCATGCCTTGTCTGTTAGCTTAAAAATTAAATAATTCTCTCAAACAAAAAGGTGTTTTTTGTTTTAGTCTAGTTGAATTTGTAACTCAACATACCAGCATTTGCTGCTTGTGACTTTGTCTGCAACCCATGCAGTGAATTTCACATGAAATCACAATATTGCTCAACAATAGTGAAGTTATTGCAAGGATGAAATGTGTTTAGATCTTTTAAGTATTTTGGAACCAGAGGAACACATCCGTTAATTATATTGTAAATTATTCACTGTTTTTCTTTAAAGTTTATAGACATATAAATTCAGCTTTTTCAGCATAAAAAAGAAAATTATTTTTACTCGTTATTAAAGCATGGTTGAATTAAGTGAGAAGAAACAAACTGAAATCAATTCTATGGTCTAAAATTAAAAGTACAATAAATATATAATTTCTTTTTGTTTTAGATGCAACATTGAACAACATTCTAAAACCAATGTGGGTACAAGCAGTTATGCACTGACATAACTAGATTAAAATGATGCTTTAACTTAAACTAGTTATTTAAAATGGCTCTGCAAGGAAATACACTCAGCAATGTCTCTTATTTTACAGCATAATGCAGTAGTGATTTCTCATTTCGAGGGCAAATAAATAGCACTTACAAAGTACCACATAAATTATTTTCATACAACTTAGGAATTTGACATCTTCTATAAAAAAACAAACAAAGCAAAACAAGAAAGTGCAATAAACAGCATCATACTGGCATTTTATATTATGAAACAGTTTCAGAGTGTTTTCACGATTGATCATAATTAACACCCAATATGGTGTTTAAACAGGGCCAAAAGTGTTTGTATTTATTTATTCCCTTGTTCTGATCAAGCAACAAACTTCTCCTTGAAAGAAATAGTTTTTATAAACACATGAATGAAGCATGAGTTCTGCCCTGAAGATGGAATAAATTGTCTACAGAGGAAAGTCCTCCCAGAGGTATCTTCCTTTCAAGATGTACAGGTGACAACCCTCCGGGGGTGTCTGTTCTACCACAGAATGGACTCTTGTAAAGGCTTAGTTGTTCCTCTGCCAGCCATAACAGAAACCTTACAATGACTTTGAAGGTCATGGTGACCCATGTGCCACCCTATACATGATGGTCAGTTATCCAATGAACTTGCTCCTCCATTGGCAGCAGAGGCTTTGCCTTTTGATTTGCCAGACGAACGGAAAGAGAAGCGTTTGATGAGACGCCGGGAGAAGCTGCCAGACTTTTTACGACTGCTGGATGCAGCAGCAACAAAGTTATTGCCCATATTTGAGATGTCTTCATGGGACTGGCTGAAGCAGGACTCCTTCTCTCTGTGTTTTCTACGGAACAGCAGCTTTGTTCCACTCTGAAGAAAACCCACTGCAGGAAGCACAGAGAAAATTCTACATCAACAGCCTAACAAAACAGTAATGAAAACAGTAATGTTGAAAATCATTTTTGTCATTGATGAGTCCAGTCACAACCACTGTGATTTGGCTGTGTATACCACAGGCTGCTGCTTATGCTGCTGCTTATGTACCACCACTTTGACTATTACTGTTGCTGTATACTGTGACATTTTGTTCATGTTAAGAATTTATTTCATTTCATTTATTTATTTATGCATATTCTTATGGTAGTTTTGTTGTACCTTTTATATATTCCTTTTTAGATTTTATTCTTCATCTTCGCCTGAGTTTGAATATGGACACTAGGGGGCAGTAGTGTCACTTTATAGATGCATTATGTCTGTTAATGGACATAATTATTTCAGGTAGAAAATATTCCTGGCACTTCACTTATATCTATATCCAACAAACCAAAAATTACCTAAGATCTGTAAATGCATACTTTAATGACAATTAGATATTTTATTCTATCCTCTGACTTCAGCTTACAGAACAAACAGTTTGGATATTTAAATAGAGTAAATTCAGGCTGAGAACTGTGTTACCTTTATGGTCCTTGAGGCTTCGCGTTTCCAAGGCACCGGTGGAGCCTGTGTCTGATTCCACATCATCCACAGATGGACGCTCCGACACATCTGATGGTGTGGTCTCATCAGCGTCCTGGTGATGCCCTGCACCATGATGGTTTCCATGCATGGCTGCATCCATAGCTGCGGCGTAACCACTCGATAATGCACAGTCATCTTCTGCGAGTGGAACCTGAAGAATATTCAATTATATCAAATCATATCCTGCTGCAAATCATCATATAGCTAAATTATTATCGAGAAACTCAAAGTTTAAACATCTTCTAATGATCAAACACCATGAAAACCATACTTATTGTCCAAGGTTTCAAATTAAGTCTTTTGTACTCGTTACTCTTCCCCTCACATTCAGGATAAATCAGGTCAAAAGATTTGCTCTGCTACAATATGGTCCAATGGGGGGCTGTTACTGTGAACTAAATTTAGATAAGCTGTTTCACCTGGCTCCATCACAGTGTACATCAGATTCATACAAATCATTCAAGATTTTTGATTTTTTTTTTCTCTCTCTCTTTTTGATTTTGCAACAGATAACAGAAACATTCAGATCACTCTATTTGATGACATTTTCTTTTCTGACCTTTGACACGCCTGAGATTATCAGTGTGCTCCTTTTTGTGGGTGTCTTGCGTGCCGCTTTGGAGGCGGACTCTGTCAGTTGTCGAATGGCAGTATCAGCTACAGGGTCCAGGCCATTAGAGAGACGACTGCCCTCTAAACAACAAGAACATAAATATGAACATGAGCACTATTTAATATAAAATATACCTGTAGGAATATATATTAAAAAAAATACACACAGGGTTTAATTACTTCTATTGTAATTAAAAACAAAATATAATAATACTTTTCTAATCATTGTTAAATTCATAAACTAGCGATTTCTAAATGCCACAATGTATGTTCAAGTACAAACCTTTGCTCTCATTGAAAATGCATTATAGTTTCTGAGTGTATAAAATATATGGTATCTAATAGCAAGAACCTGGACATATTCCATAATATCAAGTGCATTCCTGTAATCTCACGCTGTGTCTCACAGCTACACAATGCTTATCCTATTTTGCATCTGTTATGCAAAACAGTAAGTGTGGCATTTCACTTGAAAACTCACTACTCGGATTTGGGCTTATATTGCCTTTGCCATCAGACAGAATGGTGGGTTTCTTCTCTGTCACCTCTACTTTGGACGGGGACCGCATTGGCGATTCACCTGAAATCCACAAAAACCATCAACATTCATGTCCTTCTATGCCACCGTTAGTGGTTTATATCTTCATCATTCTACATGTAAACCAACATTATATGGTGATTTGAACTGTAATTTACCAGGACTGTGGTCCAGTTTGAGTCGAGACTGGATGGTGGTGACAGTGGTCACAATGGTTCCATCTGGCATTATGGTTCGGTCCACATCAACTTTTTTAGTCGGGGTGAGTGAGGAGCGTAATGGCAAAGCATTATGACTACGAGGCTCTTCTGTTTCCACATAATGCAGCTGTAGTAGTCAAAAGACAAAAAAAAAATCTCATTACCTTATCAGTTCAGGTAGCATATACTGGGAGGGTACAGGAGATGTAAAGTATCTTGTTCAGAGAATGTGATGTATGTATGACATGTGGCCTATTATCTTTGTTATCGCTCAAAAACAGCTAGGAAATATGCAGATTGGAAGAGGCCAAGAAAGAAAATGTGTTGGCTGCTGAAAAAGCTACAGGAGCTTTGAAACAGCCATTATAGGAATGACAATGCACTTTTGTCTGCCGTTATACAACACGTCCTCTCCTTTTGTGTTGTTTATGTTTGTTCACTCCCAGCTTTTTTGATGTTGGAAAACTGATGTAACTGTATGCTTCAAAGCTCAAGATTTGCTTTGATTATGAGCACTGCATCAGACTGGTCACTCACCTCTGCAGTGACCGTGGCGTTTGGAGCCAAGCCATATCCAGGACTTATTGACAGTGTATGCTGACCTGTAGGAACTTTGCTTTGGAGGTCCAAGGTTATAGAGGCATCTCCAGGCAGGAATTCTTTGGAAAAAAACAAAGATTAAATACTCCTTTATGGATAAAGAGAATGAAAACGTAGCGCTATAATAGGAGCATCTTTGCACATTTTATTCATCTTAAAATGCTAACAAAGACCATTAGAGAAAGCCTGCCAACAGCGCATTTTAGGCGTTAATGATTTTGCTTCAGCATTCTAAACATTCCTGCTGAGCAGGTTTCTGAACAGCAGCCAATAGTAAATTGCTAGTGAGCAGTGTCTTACGTTCCCTTTTCCCATTTCGCTCCAGAAGTCTTATTCTCAGTTCTTTGGATTCTGGGCCCAGCTCCCTTTAACAAAAGAAACACATGATTTAGACTGAAAGCAAAACCATAGTATTGTATGAAAAAATGTGATTTCATTCTAAGATATTCTCAAGTGGACTTCTGCACATTTTCTCCAGTCACGCTGAAGTTTGATTTATTAGAAAGAGAAAAAACTATGCCCCATGTATAGATTTATTATTTGTAATTATAACACTTAAAGATGCAGTCTTACAGTGTAATTTCTTCACTCCACTCGAGTGAGGCATTTGGATTAGTGGGCAAGGATAGGAAGCAAGTGGTTCTCTCTGTGGATGGTTGATCCAGGTTGAAGACACAGCAGATCTCTCCTGATCTAGACCACTGACCTGTAAACCCACAGTGATACACTGAGACCTAGCAAGCAGCAGGGATCAGGATGGAAAACATCCTGAGACTGAGGCAAAATAACTAACCTTTATTTAAGGTCACCCTGAGCTGCCGAAGCAAGAGTCTTCGCACTAGGACACTCTGGGATACGGAGTTCAATCCTAATGATAAATGGTCCATGGAGCTCTGTGGACATAAAATAAAGCAGATTTTTAAACCTATTTTGATATAGCATCAGGTCTTAATATTTTAATCACAGTCTAATTGCTATAAAGGTAGAATAAAACACTAAAACAGACTATGCAGCTCACCGAAGAACTGGACACGCATGTCTTGAGGTTGAGGACCATGGCTGGTTGAGTGCTGAACAAGGTGTCCTCTATCAATCCCTTTATCATGTCGAGGTCTGCCTCACCGTCAGCGTTCTGAGATAAATGAGAGGTGAAAACTCCTTAGTAAGAAACCAATATGTTTTGCATGTTGAAGTAGGATAGGCCAATAAACTAAAAACATAGTCAGGCCTATGATCAATTTAATTTACAATAACATATTATCTTCTTTCTAATAATATCCAAGAGGTCAAAAGGGTTCCAAATGTTTAATGATTATGTTCTCACCTGTCTCTGCACTTTGCATGGAGACACATTCAGATTAAAGGATGGCTGCCTCAAAAGAGTCCAGGACATCAGCAGTCCCTCATCTTCCACCTCCTCCAGACAAACCACCACCTGATGGAGTTGCACAGTAAAACATCAGAGAATACAGAAACACTGAAGCTGAAAACCAGTGAATAGTAATTCCTCTAAAACAAAATACTATGGACAGACAATGTAATGAAAAATACATGTGAAATAACTACAAATAATGAGGATTTGTGGTAACAAGAACATCAAGTCTACTGATTATGTTCATGCACAGTAAATAAATCAACATTTCACTAAAGTGCTTTGCAGAGGCTGGTTTAACATTAAAAAAAGATTTTCCTCATTGCAACAGGATGGCTGTATGCACATAATGTGTCATTTGCACATTTGAATAACTATGCAAATGAAACATCAGCATTGTCATTTGTTTTAAAGACACATTGTCACAGGGTCAAATTGGTGAGCCATTGTACCTTTGTCACCATAGGTGCTATAGTGATCTGATAGGTGTCCATAGAAACAGTAGCTGGCGACTGCTGAGTGACATTCACAGGAAATGTCACTGTGTCCACTTGACACTTACAGTGTAAAACCTGAAAAATAAGGACATGTGGGAGAAAAGGTTTTATCAACACAATCCATTCATTACATAAGATGTACATACATTTTCTAATTATTTCTTGACCATTTAAGTTTGCAAAGTTATTATATCTACAGTTCCCATTAGAGCAATAAAATTATTAAGATTTTGCAATGATGTTCATCACTACTCAGAAAAACAAAGGAGTTCTTACATATCAAATTAAACCTAAGGGCCACATTACAGTGACTTCACTTACCATACGATGTGCCGATTGGTCAGTGCAGGTCACATTATCGAGAGCAGAGGAAATGTTTAACTGCAGACTGCTGTCAAAAATTATCTGGATGGAGCTCTGGAAAAGACAGAATGACAGACAAAAACCCAAAAATGTTACATAATAATATGAACTGAAATAAATAAGACAGCAGTTGAACAACCATCTCTCAGATCGATAGTAACTATTCTTTTTTTTTTTTTGCAAATAACTCAATTGTTTCATACTTTTTATCAGTATAAAGTTATGCTTAAGCATACATATGCATTCATATGTCATGTCAACTTTATTAAGATGTATGTGGTTACAGCTCCTCAAAAAAGGAGGAAAAATATTTAAATATCCCTCTAATAGTCAGCTGTGGTCATCATCAAGTACCCATCCATTGATGACAAAGGTATATTCTGTTTTGAGAAGGATTTGATCTGGCTAATTTGTGCTCATATTTGAATTTCTGATAACTTTGTTTTTAATAAAAATGGATAATTGACAGTCTACAAAAACAATGACTAAGATGTCTCCATAATTAAATTGCAAATTGTCTAAATTGGATAACGGAAGCTACATGACAGCATTTTGGGCTCAGGTCTACATATTGGCATTGTCCATCCACCTATAGTTTTGCAAAAACATTAAAACACAACCCTTTAATAAACAATCTGTTAAGAGCCTAAATTATTTAACATTTAATCATCTGACAGGCTGTAATGTTTACCACTGTTAGATGAATGAAACAAACAAACAAAAAAAAAAAAACAGAAATGCCAAGCCAGAAACAAGGTGTATTTTCCCATACAACCATAAAGATACTGTTACCAACAAATTTAATACTCTGGTCTTCACAATGCCTGGCAAAGCAAAGCATTGGTTTAAGCCCAGGCAGCCATGTGTACACTCCAATGAATTCTGCCAGAAGTAATTGGCATAAAAGTAGCAACATATGTTTGACCAAAGGGTGGTAAACTGAAGTTATTATGAAATATTTTACAATCACTGAAGTGGCGGATCAGCTTTTAGAAAATGTATTGTTTTCATTCTGCTCAGACTTTCCTGTGTCTGGCTTGATACTTTCACCCATTATCAACACGGCACCAGTCCATGCTTAGTCACACTATTCCTGCCCGTTCACAGGACTTGGAAGACACCCCTAAGTAGAGGAATTAATATCTCAGTTGAAGCAGAAGAGTCTACAAAACCATGTGAATGCCAGTGACCTCATATCAGTATGTGTGCCAGAGGATCCGTTTCACTGGACAGCTTTAACTGGCTCAAGAGATGCAAAGGAGAGAAAACAAATCCCCTATTGTCAGGGCATATGTTCCTCTAGTTCTAAATCCAATCTGTATCGAGCACAACAGAAGGGGTGGAGCAGAGGTGAGACGGTGATATAACAAAGTTTGTAGTGCGTGTGTACATGTGTGAAGCACATAGTGCTCCATCCAGAGGGGCAGGGAGCCAAGTGCAATGCTGCAGGCTTACGTAGGTTCCCTGGACAAACACTGCAGTCACATGACCCCACCGTACAACTGGCTGAGTTCTCTCTGGTTGGCTGGAGCCTCTTAAACTGCTCAGTCACCCAACCATTCATTACATCCAAAGTCCAGAACAAATATGATGTGAAGTAACTCGGATTGGGTGTGACTAAAAATAGATATGTAAAATGAAAGGTCAGTACAGTCAAACACCAGTGGAGTCTTTCTAATTAAAGCCAATTAGAATCAGTAGCATTGTATGATGTGAGCAAATCTACCTAAATGTCAGTGATTTGGGGATTCTATCAGAAAATTAGAGGAAAAAAAAAGGACAGCATATTTTTTTTGTAATTGTATAGTCCTCAGATTCAAGCAGGGCTTTGAATGTATGAGAAATCATACTGAATTTACAACACCATTGAGTTTAGTCAAACATGTTGATGCATCATGAAAAAAAAATGAAAACCTTTTATTTTCTCAAATTACATGAACAAAAGATAGTGAAATTGTGACAATTAAAGGTTTGCATGCCTAAAAATAATCATATGCTATTGTTAACCTTAAGATTGTTTCTGATACTTTTTGTAAAAATGAAGTTGACATTATTTTACTAAGATTTTATTATTTTTTTATTAAGAATTTACCACATGCCACAGTTTGCATTGGGTATCCACAGTAAAGGCGTAACCATTGTTCACCTTAAGGAACTAAATGCTTTTCAAATTTATGATTTGTTTATTATGCAGGGAGTTTACCTAGACATTTTGCATGGACTGGCTTCCTGTGCAGCCATCTGGTGTACTCCGTGGTGTTGTGTATCCTCTGGGCCACATATCTCATTTTATCTGGATCCACAAGCAGTGCAAGCAGCATAACCATGATTTGTCCTTGTAAACCACTACAGGTCAAGTAAACATATACATGGAGGGTATTTCTGGAAAGAGACAGGTCCTGAGGACATTCATGGTGTCACTTCAGGTTTGTCAGCATCACCCCCTTTGGGTTCTGCTGGCCAAACGCCTCTGAAAAGCATGTGGGTCAACCAGAAATACACTTATCCTGTGGCATTTGTTGACCCTCATCTTCCTTTTCTGCCTTTATTTGTAGCATAATGTCTTTGTGGTTCAAAGTTTCAAAACTTCTCAAGCAGTTATTTTTTTCTTTGAGAAACTAATAAAACGTACAGTGCTTTGGGATTTATTGGATTATACAGAAGTGGATTTAATAGCTATATTTTTCTAAATACAGTTATTAACATAATAATAGTAACAATATAATAATAGTTGTCTGTGTATGTTCTCATTTGTCCTTAGTAGTTCAACTAGCACAGTTTTAGCTCATAAGCTGATAGACCACAAGCTAATGAGAAGCCACTGTGTCCAGTGTCTTTGTTAGCAATTGTCCCCCCCCCCAATGATGAAACTACTGGTCAGATCAATTTCAAATTTTGTATACAGCTTCCTTAAGACAATGCTTACAAAATGTGTTTACAGTTTCGAGAAATTTAAATTTTTACAAATGTTTGAAATATTTAAAAAAGTACTAATAATAGTACAGTATCTTAATAATATTTAAAAAAGAGGGGTGATTGAGTTTCAGGGGCATTGATAAAGGGTGCGTCATTGTCCAAGTACTGTGAGAGGAGGGCTTGGTTGGTCTCAGGTGGGTCCAGGTGTGAAATGTTGTTGTTTAGAATTGTTTGGGCAATTTATTTAAGGCTTGTAATTTCTCTAACACTACTGCTACAAGTTTATAAACCTCAGCAAACAGAACTGATGAAGTCTATTGGACTGATGCTTAAAATAACCACCAATGAGGAAGACTTGATGATACCATAATACATATAATAAATAAAAAATAATCATAAAAATTCACTCTGCTGCTGAGAATTTTGAATATATAAATACTATAACCCCTTAAACATAATATTTCTCTATCTCTAATGTAAAATTATCTTCAATGTCCTTTCATCGGATCCATTTTTCTTTAATGGCATCTCTGCAGATTCCAAAAATCTCAATCATGTTTCTATAACTCAACGCCAAAAATTTAAGGTGATATAAGAAAACAATAGCATCAAATGAGGAAAACCATCATGCTACAACTAGATGACCTTATTAATTCAAATACTGAATATATGTTTACTCGGACAACAATACAACTTCTTTGTTTCTAGAATAAATTATTAGTTAAGCTTGCTTTAAAACAAGTGAAATGAGAAAAAACTAAACTATAGTGAGTATTAAAAGGACTGCGTGTATAAAACATTTATCTTGAATACAGTTTAACTTGACACAAAGACTCAGGTACACTATGAAAATGATAAAACTAATAATGTACGAATAAAGCTCTGAGTCAAAGGAGCAGCTGAAAAGATAAATATCTGCCACGAGAAATAATATGATACTGAATGTTCATTGTGACAATGAATGTGGCTGTTAAGTTTGAATGTCATCAACCACTCTGATTGACAGATAAAGAGGTTAGTTTCCTGCGCCATCATAGTAAATGAGCACTGAGTGTTTAACGTCCCCTATCGTTAAGAAGGAACCTACTTGAGCATAATCACAGGGCATTAATCATCTACCAGCAGCTCACAGTCAGAGGGGGAAAGAAGCAAACCATGGCCTTGGGCGAATCATCAGACACTTTTTAATTGCAGATCTTGAATGGACAGGGAGCTTCCTTCCTCGCAGATGCACACTCTATATTCTCGATTAGTCCTCCTCCACCCAGTCAAATCAATAGCAATGGTTTAACGCCATGTGTCAGTTGCAGATGTGCACAATGCTTCAATTCTCAGGTCTGGAGAAGTTGGCCAATCTGGTCCTCCAAACCACTTCTACAAACTAATCCAGCATTTCTGAATAGGGAAATCTGAAGAGCTTCATGTCCACTTTTTCTAGTGAGGCAAGATTATATCCAGAGGCTTCTTCAGTACTACTTCAGTAGACAGATATGTTCTGTGGATAAACTACCGAGTCATAAAACAAGCTGCATCATGGGATTACTGCCCAAAGACAAAGGGAAGGAGAAACCAAGAGACATATATGCTATTGAGGTCATCCTGAGAAAAATGATGTATTAAATGTCAACATAACTACTATGTATTATTAATTGCTACATATGACTATAGCCTCATCACTCATCATCATCTCACTCGCTACAGACAAGCACATATGAATGTTTATGAGCAAGAGCAGTAATGTCAGTTCATATAAAAATGAAAAAAACCTCCGGGTATAACCTTGAAATAGAACCACAACGGTAGAAGGGAGAGAAGTGAGCAGGGGCTTCTTTTGGTAGTCCTATTACAATAGACTGAATGTGAACTTGTTGAAGCATCTACACACCTTAAGAGGAACCCAGCTGCGAATACTCAAACCACCATCCTTGCACTCAGTCTATTTTTGTCTTTTCTACATAAGACCAGCAACATACACCACTATCTCTTTGCTTCATCACAGAACCATTGATTTTGCCGAGCTCATGAACTCTCAGCAGATCATCTACAAAGTGGTAAACGCTGACACCCTTCATTGTGATGCAGTATCCTATATTCTGAGAGGCTAGTGTGTCGTTTCCACCACAATATCAGATATGGCAACAACAAATGAAAGCTTAGCCCAAACAGTATTCATGAGCCATCGACTGTTCATATGCTGCTGTAGACGAAATTCACATAGGACCCCAGTGGTAATTCAGCCGATTGAGTCATTTTTTTCCATTTTGTTGTGTTCAGAGGTCAGGGTCAGGTTTCCCCTCAGGAGGGAGTGCCATGCTATGAGCACACATTGTGGCTGCACTTAAAATTTGTGAGACAGCGTGAGCGTCTAGGCCAGCAGTGTTTATATGTGACCACTTCTGGCTTAATATCACTCGCAGCTGTAAGAATCATATCAGGCTCAGAGAAAGAAAGTCAACACTGATTTAAGAAATGGATAAGACCAAAAGCTGCAGACATAATGGGGCAGTGATGCAAAAACTACACATCTGCTACAATAGGGTTACAGCTCTACCTAATGCCTTTTGTCACGGGTAGGAGGAATAAGCTGCACCATTCCTTGACTTTTAAGGTGATCTTACATGGTCTGTGGAGGATTGATTGAGCCAGTCATGTGTCAAAGAATGTGTTGAGGCTGAAAATAACATTGTGGGGAAGAGAAAAAAAAATACAAGGGTCAGTACGGATGGGCATGTTTTTACAGGCAGTGGTGAGAAAATCAAATATCATCCAATAACACCAGTTTGAGTATTATATCCTTCAATATGGAGCCGCTCATCCATTGGAGATTTTTGTGATATCTTTGTCATTGTAGCTTTTTATTTATTACAGGTTCAGGATATCGCCACTGTTCCAGTGGTTAAATTTTTTAAGGTCTTTTTTTAACCATCTAAATTTACCACCAACCTAATAACGATGCAGGAAAAAGTATGGAATAAAGGTGGTTTTAGCCATTCGTTTCGGGCAGGGCAATATATTGAAATAATATAACTAATCAAGGCTTTCCCTCCTGAAAATAATTTAAAAACTTACTTCAAATCAAGATTACTACATTCTATTATTATTCTATTAAGATTCTCTTGCTCAAGAAAAATTCCAAATGTGTTGTTTGCATTGCGTTGCTTGTAATATATTAGGTGTGGATGTATTTTTCTAGACATACACAGCATACAGTTTAGTTCAGATAGATTTTTTGAATCAAAATTTGTCTTGGATTCATGTAGCTTGAGAATAACCAGTTAAAATTGCTAATCAATCTGCAGTATATTTAAGTTTTGGTCATATCATTCAGTTGTATCATTACCACTTGTATCTTCTAGTAAATAAGTATTCACTCTTCTAACCAATATTAATCTCGCCCAATATTGGTTGGGATTATTGTAATGACCGTGTGTTTGTCAGCAGAGACATGTCATGCTATAACTCAATGAATACTTGAGATATCACATGGGCATATACATACTCTATGGCTAATGCCCATCGGATGCAATGATCCATTTGAGTAAAGTTCAAAAATCACATCATATAGTCCTTCAACATACATACACATATATAATTATATAGCTGGCCATTTTTCAAGAGGGTGAAAAGAAATCTTTGGATTTTCTGGACTCCCTGATTTCTGCAACCGTCGAGGCCACACCTACCACCATCGTACACCACTGTACCTATTCACAGGTAAAGTACCCAGTGCTTGAGTGGCTATTCAGAGGTGAGAGCATGACCCATTCAGCCAGAATAAACAAAGCCAAAACACATGGAAAGTGGCAGGGGGGTTGGGGCCATCAGAGGTGCTTCACACCCATCTAATTAGTATTCAACTAACAGCAGCACTGGCTGTATATACAATCACTATTTTACATTTTCTATAGAAACAACAAAACATTTGTAAATGCTCTTTTTACTTTTATGCAGCCAACACTTTTGTTTACAAGGTTCAAACTTCCAAAGTCTTGGCTAGATATATTTATTGTGTGTTTTCTTGCATTGTTTGAAGACTCAATTTAAAAGAAAAAGTGTTTGTATTACATTCAGTTTGCTTTCATATTCTTTTTTGTTAGGCTTTTCAAAATACTATCACATGTGTTGTTTTTGCATAGATATGTATAGTTAGCTGAAATACTTTGTGGTTGCAAACAGCCTCAGAGTCTCTGAAAGGCCTTGGACTTAGGATTGTCAATAAAATTCAATACTTAAAAGCTTTTTCATCATATTCAATACTTTTAAGGCCTTGCATCTACCTTGATGTTGAACAACAACATGTGGCTTTCCTATGTTGCAATATATACTGCAATATTTAATTAAATATGCAATGATATCAGGTTTTCTATCCACAATTCTGAATGTATTAATTATGGGTTGCCTAAAACTTTTATGAGTAACACAAGTAGGTCAAATTATTTATTGGGCAACAATTTTAACATGAAAAGAAACACGGTCCTTCCTCCTGATGGATTATATAGGAGGCCAGAGGGGAAAACTATCACCACAAGGCCTCATTCATCTTGTTTTATATGGATACATTTCAACATAATTATTTAAAGACTTCTGTCAGTAACAATCTTAAACTCTGTTGAAGTGCTTAGGCTAATGCTATAAAGGATTTGGGTGCTAATCCCCACACAATGACACTGAAGCTGTATCTTCACGGTGCCATGTTCCTTTGGGGGAGCTCATGTTTTGTCTGATGCAGAAACATAATCATGAAATACAAGGTGAAGGAGAATGTGAGTCTGCTGGATCATACATGGGGGCCCCTGCTTTAGTGTCCATTTCTGTTGGTGCCCACAGCAACATGCCTGGCAGGTGGAAGGTACTTTGTGTATTTGAAAGGCAAGGAATGTGAAATGACTGGATGGTGGCTATTTAATAACAGCCCCATCTCCCTGAGCAGGTTTCTCAAGTGAGCACTTTGAGGTAAAGGTTAAAGTCAGAACACATTCTAACTATGACAGACCTAACTAGTTACCACTGCATAAACTCCAACCATTTGTTTTCCCTTTGGTAAAAAAATAACTATTGGAGGTCATGGCAGGATAATTGAACTCGGTTGTGAACAAAATGTGACTCGCAAACTAATATGTGATTTACATATGACCCAGACACATTTGGAATGACAGATAGCTCTGCCCAAAGACACAATAACTAGGAGATATTTTACTGTGATGAGTGAGTTCAAGGAAGCTTTGGCTCAAACTCAGACAACAAAAACACACACACACACACACACACACACACACACACACACACACACACCATGTAGGCATAATCAGACATGGACAGCTTGTCTATGTCTCCTCCTCCACTGATGTGTTTGCCCAATTTGGAAAATTATCCCATAGCAAACATCACATAAGAGCTGGGATAGTCCTTCGACACAGGAATCATGTATTTTGTTTGGTTTTCCTTAGAAACTTAAATATCATAAAAAAAACACTCACTTCGGGCATGAGCTCACTCATAAATGTTTGCTCAGAAGTTTACCCATATCATCTTACTTTATAAAACTCTTTATGATGGGCTGCCTCTAGTTTCTACACCATTCAGACGTTTCAGTGCATCCTGATACTATTTAGAGTGAGTTACTCTTTCTATCCATAACAGCTTCTGCTTCTTTAAACTCTATGGAACAAACTCCTACTGAACACTTCACAATTTTTTTTATTGAGTTTCTTGGTAACTGAGCTAAATGAGGTGGATGAACTCACCATTAGACCTCCTATATAATGGTAAGCAGTTATTATCAGTTCCTAAGAATCACCTCTGTTCAACCATTTACAATAGTTCATCAAGGCTAACATTGCATACCAAAACATAAGAGGTATGTGTAGAAAACAGGTGTGACCATGGAGAAATCACATGACTTAACATTACCGTGAGCTAACCACATTACTTCTTCTCTGTGAATTCCTCTTAGTTTGTGTTCTTGTTACCATCAACTACAAGTATATCTGTTTTTCCCACAGTTTCCACTGCTAAGCTGTGGATCCACTTTCATTGAATCAACAACTAGCAGAATAAAATGCGTAGCAGTGTTGTAATATGTGACAATCAAAGGTAAGCTATTAACATCAGGATCCAAAACAGACACACATCAAGCACCAAAAGTGAGCTTCCTTTTGCAGATTAACAATAAAGAAGCCACACTCAAGTTTTATATAGGAATAATCATAGAATAAAAATAATTTAAAAAAAACTATGCTGACAATCTTTGTGTTTTGGTGACATTTCCACACATGCTGCTACTGTCCTTTTTAAGTTTAAAACACACATAAAAAAGGACTCCACAGTACATTTACATTCACTTAATAGACATATACATAAAGTACACAAAGTTTGTTTGTTTTTAACCCATAAAGACCTCATGTTACTTTTATGGAAGTTCCCAAATAATTTTTCCTCTAGAGTTCCCCTTTGTTAAATGATTCATTACCATTTATTATAATACCATCCTCTGTATTTTGTGATTGTTCAATGGAAACCATGTAGTATTTGCCTGCATTTAATTCACTGAGCATGTAGATGTCCATAGAGGTTTAAATTAAAATTGAGAGTTCTATATCAAAGACAACTGAAGAAAAAGTGACTTTAACAGCGAAGATTTAAAAAAAAAAAGATCATAAAAACAAGTGTCTCCATTCAGACTCCATGTGTTTGAATCAATGTTGAAGATGACAGTGTTTCCATGGTAACAACAGAGCCTCTGAACAGCCAAATGGGTCAAATCCAATGATCATGAAAACATGACAAACTGCCTTTTACACCAATTATTTACATGTATTGATAGTATAGGTGGGGCGAGGTGGAGAGGGAAGCCCAAAGTCGAGCTGAATGGAGGACAGTCATCAGAAAGACAGATTGATAGGATTAAGTGATCAGAAGTTATTAAATATTTTGGATCAGAAGATGGTTTTGACATTGACTTGCTGTTTGGGTGGTTATGGGTCACACTAACATGCCTGCATCTTGTTCTTACGCTTCAGTATTTCTAATAAAAACATGCAGAACCACCATTTATTTGTACATGGGCAGATTTTACCAAAAAATTAATAGAAGAAAACTGACTGTTCACGGGAGGTTGGTTTGGATAACAGCCCTCAATTTTCAGCACAAGATCACTAAGACATAGTGAAAAACCACTGTGAAGGCATAAAGACAATTCACAGTTTATTGTGTTCCTGAAGAAATTGTTATAAAAACAAATGTTATGTTAATTCATCCCTGTGTGTCTCCATTGACAACTCATCTATAACCCCCCCCCACCACACACACACACACACACCTGCAAACTCAGTACTGACACAACCCTCAGTTTCACACAGCAGATCAAACAGGTCACCAAAATATCCTTTCTTCACCTCATAGCCCGCATCCATCCATCTCTCTCTGCTACTGAAACACTCATTCATGATTATATCATCTCCAGACTATACTGCATCAGCCTTCTCTATGGTTTACCCTCCAAACTCCTCAATAAACTCGTCTTCTCACTCACACCCGTTTACGCTATCACATCACTCCTGTCCTCCAACACCTCCACTGGCTCCCTGTCAAACACCGAATACCATTTAAGATCCTCGTACTCACCCATAAAGCCCTCTATCACCAGGCACCCCCCTACCTCACTGACCTCCTACCCCCTCATGACCCTTCCCACAGCCTCCTCTGTCCACCTCCTCACCCCACCACCTAAAACCAAGCACTGAACCTGGAGGGACAGAGCCTTTTCTGTTACCGCCCCAAATCTCTGAAATTCACTCCCTTGAACATCCCTCACTGTTCAGACCCCAATACTTTTAGATCCCTTTAAAACTCATTTAAGACTGCTTTGAATGTTTTTAATATGTAAATGCTTTGTTTTCTATTGTTTTTCTTTATTGTACTTCATGTAAAGTGTCTTTGAGCACTATGTAAAGCACTATACAAATACAATGTATTAATAATAATAATAATAATAATAATAATAATAATAATAATAGTACCTGAAAAACCACAAATGTATTTTTTTGGTCTTAAACCAAAAAAGTTGGGGAATATTTGATCTGTATACTTCAGTATATGTTCAGTGGGTATACTTTGAAAATGTTTGTGCGCTCATTAATAGCGTTTCAATGTGTGGTATTTAGTAATATCTAGTGATGCAAGCAGATTCCATCAAATTGAATAAAGCCCCTTGTAATACTCCCCATTGGAGGCTGAATAAAGGCACAAGTCGCTGTCACACAAGTCATCTCGGAACAGTTTTTCACTTTCTGGGATATTTTGTCAGCAGGAACTTTGAAAATAACACTGCAAATTTAGGTGACATCCACTTAAGATTCACTGCCATTACCTACTACATATGTCTTATAAATTGAAAAATGAGAAATGGAAGCCTGTTCCATGAACAGTTGTCGAAATATGGCACCACAATATAATAGATCTGATGAATGGCATCTAGCTCCATGTGTCATTTCCTTGGTATTATACCTTGATAAAAATAGAATTATACATTTCAGCAATCGTATATATACACACATTGTAGCTTTATATAAACCTCCTAAAAAGTCAACCTAGGAATAGTATTAAAATTTTATTCTATTTTTTACATCAGCCTTTGCTGACAGCCAATATGGGCCGCTGATATTTCTAAGCTCATATTTAGAGCTGATGCAGATTTTTTTTTTTTCAAATTATACCAAATGTCAGAAAAATTTCTTGAATAAGAATTTGAAAAAAGTGACAGTTAACCTAATAAATATTACTAAATTAAAGAACTTTTTCCCCCCAATGTGGACAGTAGTATCTCCATAAACTTATGAAATATAAGAGCATATTAGCAAATGCAACAGGCTGATACCAATACAAGAACTAATATATATATATATATATATATATATATATATATATATATATATATATATATATATATATATATATATATATATATATATATATATATATATCATTAAACTTAAAGGACCAGAAGGCATTTTGCCATGAAGAATAGTCAACTTTACCATCTGAGGAAAATAAAGTGCCTCTTCCACAGCTACCACAAAAGACTTCTATCTGTCATTGATGTTAAAGGGGCCAAACTGAGGATTAAGACCTAGTGTATGTAAACTTTTGAGCAGGGTCATTTGAATAGTTTCTGTTGTCAGTAAGATTTATGAAGAGCAAACACATTTCTTTGATAATAAATGGCTTCACCAAACCACTAGCCATGAGTCAAACAAAGGTTTCTGTGTTATCATTCATGTTCTATGAAAATTGTCCAAAGAATCAAATTCTGCAAGGGTATGTAAACTTATGAGCACAACGGTATAACTACCTTTTTTGGCATGACCCCTTGGAGGAAGCACCACTTGAGTGTGCAGCTTTTAGAGCAAACATTTCATCTCCCTGTTAGACTCAACAAGCACCAGGTACATCTTTTCAAGTCTGCAAAAGTCTTGCCTCCAACATCTGAGACGAGATGTTTAATCAGCTGAGGTGAGGCGCCTCTTACGAATCAGAAGTGGGTGCTGCTTGTTGTAGGTGATCACGCTGGATTGATCTGACCCCTTTAAACTCCCCCACCATGTCATCTTTCTCTCTACACACAGCATTTCCAAGCAGGGGGGGGCAGTGGATCCAGCTTCTCTTCCAGCACTCAAAGGAAACATCTAACTGTGCCTCATACTTTGATTTGCATGGATCAAAGTAACTCTTTAAAAGGTGAAAGAGACCTTTAGAAATTTACGATAAGCCTCTGACACATAACTGTCTGCAATACTGACCACAATGAGCTTAAGCTTCCTTTTACTGCTGCTGCTCTCTGCGCACACACACACACTTTTCTTTGGCATTTGATAAAAATGTCATTCCTTTACACGGGGGCTGATTGCTTCATTACAACTTGATTCAGTTTTTTCACCCTTCACAGCAGGGGTTATTAGCTGCAGGTAAGACATCTTTTCTTCTTTCATCATAAACCCATCTATTTTTCCCCACTGAGTGAAACTCTATTTTTACAAAGTGTGGGTGTTATGCTTGTCTTGCCTCTCAGCTCTTATGTGCATTGAATCAGAGCTGTTATGCAAGGCTCTGTCCCATCCTTTTCCCGATGAGAGACACTCTAACTCCCACCTTTCTGCCTACACACTCTTCCAGTGCACACAAAGTCTACCAACCTGCACTAAACAGTGTATACCTCTGCTGAGTGGAGTGACTTTAAACATCCATTTGTGAACACTGTGTTAATAATGATTGCCAAATGACTTCTGCTACATTTCCTCCCATTAAAAAGATCTCAACACATCATCTTACCCCCTGCCTGCAGGCTTGTTCATTCAGGGCTTTGACCCAAGTTCTCTGCCAGTTCTCTCTGAAGGACTTGAAGGAGAACAGAGAGGTCAACAAGCCTTTAACACCAGCCTCAGATGCAGATCGTCCATCCCGGCCCAAGCGCAGGTTCACAAGGAAGCCCCACACACCTCCAGACTGCTTCTTCGGTGCCTGTGTGAGGGAAAAGTGCTGCCAGGCTGTTTCTTTCCTGTATTTCATGGCTGTCTTCTTGGCTCTCCAAAGCCGTAGGACTGTCAGGGAGTATTGGAAGAGCCATGCCAGTACAATGAATAAAGAGGCAAGGAACAGAGCCACCAGGCACAGCCACCCCAATTCCTGGAGCTCCATCAGCATCTTCTGGAGCCTCTCATATCATCAAATGGAAATAGCAGGACTGTCAGTCACAGTCAGTCAGCCCCCTTCAGTCTGTGAATGGCAGCAAAAAAAAAAAAAAAAAAAAAAAAAAAAAGACTGTGATGCATGAGGTAATAAAACACCTGGTCACACAACACTTGAGAACATGATCTTACACATGCATTTGCCTGTTTTAGGTCACATTAAACACACTACAGTAAGTATATGAAGGAGGAAGGTGAGGAATTAAACTGCGTTACTTGAATACATTATCAGGTCGGTGCAGCGTAGGTTAACACACAAACTCAATGTCGACATTTTCAGCAGTGGAATCAAAGCACAACCTACCTGTCCTCAACTTAAACGGTCCGAACTGCGCGTTGGAACGAATTCAAAGCAGGGAATCGGTAACATGAAGCTGGTTTCTTCATGGCGATGTGCAGCACTGCCCACAACAACAAACGTATTTGTTCCATCTGAGTGTCATCAGCGATCTTTTCATTGATTGTCTTTTTGCTGTCACTTATTGATTCCAAAACAGAAGCTCGAGCGGTGTGTTAATGCATTAGAGGCTCTGCTAGGTTTCAAATCTCCGCCGTCGTACCCTCCTACCTCCGTCACCTCAACACCACAGACTGCTGACAACACTGACGCTCGGACACAGACCTACAGGAGCCGGCAGAGGGCGCTGCAGGGGCGGAGACCACCGGAGACGACTGGAAACAGGAGGAAGATAAGGACACGGCCTTCAAAATAAAAGCCAAACGTCTGAGAGAGAAAAAAAAAAGCAAACATGATGATTTTTATGGGCGAATAGAAATACAACACGTACTATAGTGTAGCTCATTTAGGTACACTAACATGAATGACAATAGCAGATGTATTTAGAGAGTTAAAAAACATTTATTTTATGGAATAGAAGAGTCAGCACTAGTTACATATGATCAGATCTTACACTCACCTGTTTTTTTTTTTAATAATTAATTCAGTCATTCACTTATTCAAGCTTCAACAGTCAATATTCATTTTTCTTTTATTTGAAATAATGTCTAAACACAGTGACATTTACAGACAAAATGTGAAATTAAGAAGCTGCAAAAAGATCCACCTATTCAATTCAATTCAATTACATTTTATTTATAGCGCCCCAAATCACAACAACATCGTCTCACAGGGCTTTAGAGGAGAGAACAATCAACCACAGAAATAGATAAGTCCCAAGCATCCCCTGCCCAGACCCTCCTTCTCGGCAAGAAAAAACTCCAAAACCCAGTGGGGAAATCTTCAGTGGATGGGCAGGTTAACGGTGAACGTTCATTTGTAGATGAAAGGAAGAGGGGGTGGGTCTATCTTCAGACAGGTGAGGGAGGGGGAAAAGGTCTGGGGTCACAGGTCAACCCAGGTGAGTCACTGTAGATCCTGTTGTCTATGGCTCATTATGCAGATACTGCTGAGAGAGTTGCCACTCCGGGGAGGGGACACTGGGTGAGTAGTCATGAACAGACTTGGTATGTAAAATAGATTCAACAAATTACAAATACAGACGAGAGAGATAGAGAGAGAGGTAGTAGGACTCAGTGCCTGTACTTCCCCCAGCATTCTAGCTCCTAGAACAGTTTAGACTGAACTGTGACTTCAGTCTGTTTTAACTAACCCGACCATAGGCTTTCTCAAACAGGAACGTTTTCAACTTAATTTTATATGTACAGACTGTCTACATCCATCCATCCTTCTTCTGATATGTTCAATCCATAGTTTATCCCACCTACTTTCAGGCAAAGTAGGTGGGATCCCAATTCACAAGGGATTTGAAATTATTGTTTTAATATGTTCAAAGTTACTAATTGTATTGTAGTTTTGTTCCCCTGCTTTGTGCACACAAACTAAAAGTAGGCTTTCCTTGATAAGAATAAACCTGTGGCACTTGAAGCTCGAGGCAGTCAGTTTTGGTAGTCCAATTAAGCATATATTTTGTAATGTATCTGGAGGTGAGTATCCAATAAGAAATGTATGGCTATGAAGTTCATCATGCCTGTGTGCCAAAAAGGACCAACCAGCTTTATTGCAGAGAATATGAGTGTAATATGAAACACCAGTAATGAGATTTCAGGGTAGAAGCAGCACCATGTCTGTAAATTGTTCCCCCATAACACAAGACAGAAAGACAGATCGCTTTAAATGATGATTCAGTTCACATGAATGTTATGTCATCTGAAACTCTTTTCTCCCACTCTGTAGTGTAGGCTATATCAAGTGTAAAAATCTATCAGTGGTGATACGAGAAAATTAAATGTACATAAGATGACAGCATTTTTACACTCTTGGCATTTTCTAAATCATATTCATGAGATACTCACCTGCAATGGTTTTCAGTTAACTGGTGGTGTGACTTGTCAAAAGTGGATTTAGAGAATATCCTTCCATTCTAATGTGTATGAGACCATCACATGTGCAGAGTTATAGTTCACAGTTCTATACAGTGCACAGCCCTAGTTGACAACTGCTCCAATACATATATAATTGCAAGAACCATTCAATTTAAGAGAGACAACAGCCCTGGAAAATTGAAAGAAATTAGAATGTATCCCCAAATGCAGTCATGAAAACAATTATGTGATGTGATGAAACTTAAAACAGCAGAGGTAACAATATTCATCTTTGTGACACCTTAGATTAAAACTCACAGAAATGCAGCAGAGTTCAAGCAGCACGTCTCAAAACACTTGATTGCAGTTTCAGCAAAAATAACAGAACTTCTTGAGTGGAATATAAAAAGTAAATAATTTGACTAAGTTAAGTACGCCAAATTAAGTATCTTCTCAGCCTCTTATTCTGGTTGAATGAACTAATGACATATATGTATAAAGATGTGACTTCCCTGTTAAGTTTTATGCCACCGTGTGTACAGGCAGGAAACTGTACTGATGAGGTTTTTGTGTAACAGCGGATTAAAAAGATTACATGTTTATTATTCTTTGGAAACAGTGAAAAAGTATTAGAAATATGTACAACAATACAAAACATATAGATTCTGTATTTTATTTATTTTTTCTAAAAATGTAATTCAATTGTTGGAATGATACGCACACTTTCTAGACTACGTAACACTTTATTCTGAAGGATGTAACCGGAAGTTGTGGTTCTTCAACGGTTAAACTGATTTTCAGACGTGGAGTTAATACAGAGCTTCACGTATAATATAACAAAACCTAATGAAATACTGTATGGACCACATACCAGACTTATGGATTCATTGCTCTGTATCACCGACATTACGGAAGTGTATTTTGCTCTAAAATGACGGTATGACATGTTTTGTGTACCGTAAAGACAGCCAAAGCTCGTCCATCGATCGTGGAGAAACTAACGTCATATTAGCCAGAAACAAGACTTGACCTGTCAGGAACAAAAAACAGAAAATGACTGAAAAAATGTCACCGGTTCCCGTCCTACCGCTTGTGATTAACTGTTTTATGTCTATGCTTGGATGTTTGGCCACTATTAAACTTATCCCTGCATTTAAAGAACATTTCATCTCTGCTAGATTGTACGGAATGGACCTAAACAAAACATCCAAAAAGGAAGTGTAAGTCATTTTGTTATTTATCCAGTGATGGTCTGTAATTCTCCAGTTTGGTCATTGTCATGTTTTTGATAAATGTCAGTACACGTACTTCTCTTTGCCTTTATTTGCTTGTCTTCCTGTTACCCAGTCCAGAGTCCCAGGGGGTCATCAGTGGGACGGTCTTCCTCATCATCCTCTTCTGCTTTATCCCAGTGCCTTTCCTTAGCTGCTTTGTAGGGGATCAGTGCATGGGTTTCCCACATGACGAGGTATTTCACATTGATAATATATAAACCTCTGTGTTTTTTCTGTTAAACCATAAATTTACCTCTAATCTCTATCTTTATTGTTGTTGTTTTTTTTTGGCGTGGGGGGTTGTCAGTTTGTACAGCTGATTGGTGCACTCTTGGCCATCTGTTGCATGATCTTCCTTGGCTTTGCTGATGATGTGTTGAACCTACGGTGGAGACACAAGCTCCTGCTTCCCACCATGGCATCCCTGCCCCTGCTCATGGTCTATTTTACCAACTTTGGTAACACAGTCATTGTGGTGCCCAAACCATTTAGAGCCCTACTCGGACTGCACTTGGATATGGGTTGGTTGTTTTGTTCTTCATATCCATTCTTTTTACACTAGTTATACACATTAACATCATATGTTATGGTTAAAAGGGTTACATGTTGTGTCAATATTCCAAACTCTCAACAGCAGGAGGTAGCCACACATACCAGAAAACACTTGCAACTACTAAAACCACTAACAAATTAATGCTCTGCATCCACAGACTGTATCACTTACTGAATAAAGAATGAAGGTGATTGTTTACACATCCATATTACAATCACCAGTGTGAGTTGCAGCACCTCCAGTGCTGAGTATAATGAATGTTTGGTAGTGGTTGGAGGGTCCTTTGGCATAGGTTAGCAGCCACACTTATGGCAATCGGCTCCAAATTCTGCAATTTCAGACTCCATTTTTTTTTAGCTGTGTCAAGTGGTGAAAAAAATAACAGTGCTTCTAGCTTTTACCACTGTCACTTTCTTAGACTCTAAAACTAGTTGTTTTAACAGTTTTTGTCCCATCTTGTTAGTTTCTGACGCTTTAGTCAAAGGGCCTGTTGCGTTAGTTCACAACACCATAAGAAATCTGTAGAGTGACTCCTCCTCCCTAGTGGTTACATAAAACTAACAGACCATTGATGTGGATGTATTCAGTTCATATTTCTGCAGTCCAATACATTGTTGTCTTTGGCATAAAATCATAGGTCTTCATTCAAAACACACCAATATATTCTAGAAATTAATGTGGAACATCCACAAAACAACACTCAAATTTAAAATAATTTATGTAAGTATGAGTTGTCCCAATGTATTATAAATTATGCTTTTGATGTCACAGAGATGTTTCCACTTACAAAGCATATTTATACATCAGGGACTGTGCACCATTGCCACAAAAATCATGACTCATGTCTCAATTGCAGTGTCTGTCAGCATAATTTAGATCATTCACTCCTGGTTGCATTAGCCCTATCCGCTCGGGTTCTATGCATTTGTATTGATGTAATGAGATGTTTTGCGATGGGGTGTGAGGGCTTGGAATTTTAAAAGCAATGCTTTTTCGATCCCCTTTTCAAATTATGTGTTTATTGGCTGTCTAGTTGTTAAGTGAAACTGTGGTACCAGGTTTGAAATAAACGTGTATGTTTTAACACTTTATTATTTATCCTATACTACAGCAATCCAAATCATAAGTAATGTTATTTTTCTTTTGCAGGTATTCTCTACTATGTTTACATGGGGATGCTTGCTGTATTCTGCACAAATGCAATCAACATCTTAGCTGGAATCAATGGCATTGAGTCTGGCCAAGCACTGTTTATTTCTGGCTCCATCATTCTATTTAACCTCCTGGAGCTCAGTGGTGTGTGGTTGTTTCTTTTCTCTTCATCAATACAGATTATACTGTTTTATACAGCAATTTTTTTAAATTGATTTTTGAGAGAAGCTTTCAGATATATTTCATGTAAATAATATAGATTTATATTTACATGAAGAAATATCAGTTCTTATGTTACAGAAATGATAAAAACTTGTAAAGCTACTATAGGGAATAAGATGAATTATAGAATTTATCAATCGCTAGAACAAAACTTTTTTTTTACTGAATGGAATAATATAAGATTTAATCATGTAGATATTTTATGCACATTTTGTAATGTGTTTTGTGTACTTTATTTTTCAGGAGATTACCGTGATGACCATGTTTTCTCCCTGTACTTCATGATACCATTCTTCTTTACCACATTAGGACTGTTTTACCACAATTGGTGAGTTAAAAACCTCCACTGTCAGGACAATTATTGGAAAGTCAGAAAACAGAAATATTGATGTCAACATGCTACGCTGCTTCCTCATAGGTATCCCTCATCTGTGTTTGTGGGAGACACTTTCTGCTACTTTGCTGGGATGACCTTTGCTGTAGTAGGCATCCTGGGACACTTCAGCAAAACTATGCTGCTGTTCTTTATTCCCCAAGTGGTTAATTTCATCTACTCCCTGCCTCAGCTCTTCCGTATCATTCCCTGTCCCAGACATCGACTCCCCAGGTAACATGATGCTCATGTTATTCCCAAAATTTGCTCCTGAAATATTGCCATTCATATTGCATCCTTACTCCTGTTTTTTTTCTTATTTGTCTCTCTTTCAATGTTGCTGTTAATCAAAGGCTAAACCCAGATACAGGCAAGCTGGGGATGAGCTATTCTAAATTTAAAAGAAAGGACCTCTCTAAATTAGGCCATCTAATCTTGAAGGTAAATATCTCAATATATTACGCATGTATCTTAATTTGCATATACTTACCATGTTCTTGACCTGAATTTAGGTAAATATTTTAAACAATCCAGCATTAATAAAGGACATGGTTATTATTTGAGACTGTGTCTAGGTGGGTAAACATCCACATTCTTCAGATCAGTGGCTGGCTTCTTTATTTAATGCATTTTCTTTCTCAACAGATGGCAGAGTTATTGAAGCTGCTAGAGGTGCGACGGGACCCGAAGGGAGAAGATGAATTTATTGAGTGCAACAACATGACCTTAATAAATTTAGTACTAAAATTATTTGGTCCCATCCATGAGAGAAATCTCACAGTCATCATGCTCATTATACAGGTATATTATAGCATCTGCATCACCCAAATACTTTAGAAAACTTTTCTCATTTATTGTTGTTTACTCTGGTGCTCATTTTTGCATCTCTCTCTCTCTCTCAGGTGATGGGAAGCACTATGGCTTTTGGAATTCGTTATCATCTAGTTCGTCTCTTTTATGATGTCTAGATGACTAAGGGGAGAAAGCTGCCTGAGAAAATATGATGCTCTTTGTTATGGAACTATTTTACAGGCTTATGGTTCTTCTGTCTTTTAACAGAATCCATTGCCTCAATGTTACTTTTCTGCCTCAATCTTAACATGCAGTAAAGACCCAGTGAAAGTTAATTTCACATTTTCACATAAAAAATGAATGGTTAAGGGTCTAATGCAGTCTTATTTTGAATCTACCTTCCATCATGGGTATCAGTAATTACAAGCCGGAAGAGGTTATTTTGGAAAATGGTTATTTGTCATCGTTTCCAAATGTCTATTTTTGTACTGCAGTCCAATAAGAAAAGAAATAGTAGTATGTCAAAACAAAGTGGAGTACGGAAAGATTTTTTGTGGCACTAGAGCAAATGTTCCACTCTGACTGCTTCTGAACTGTTACCAAAGATAACAGTGTAAAAAATTTGAAATTCTCTTAAGTGATTTTTTTCTCAAAGATCCATTGCTTGATCCTCGGATAAAATGAATTAACTCACATTACCATCAATCCATACAGCAAGTGGGGAAAATATAATTTTCTCTACCTTGAATAAAGAACAAATGCACACAGAATGTTTATAGTGATTGAAGTAATGAAAAAAGGAGATGGTGAAATGTAGTCATGTAATTGAAGGAATATTGGTAAGATGCTTTGAGATTACAGTGTCTGGGTTATTGTAAAGGTTACCTTTGTTATATGGGAGGTGGAGGGACTGTTGTCTACAACAGTATGACTTAATTGTTTCTATGTTCTGCATTTTATTGGGTGCAAAGTTGTATTTTTATGACTGACAAACATTTTTGCCCTAAGGGTTCAGTATGCATAAATGTGAAGTCAAATGGCACTGGACTATTTTGTTTCTGAACATAATTACACATGAGCAGTTGTTTACTGTTAAAAAGGAAAGACTCAGCTTGATAAATAAAATGTCTGGGGGTAAAATGCCAGATTGCATTGTTATTATTTAAAACATAAATGAACTGGCGACATGTCCAAGGTGTACCCAGTTTTCACCAATATGTAGCTGGGATAGGCTCCAACTGACTCCCATGACCCTAGTGAGGATAAAGCAGGTTCAGAAAATTAATTAATAGTTTGTATGTGTAGTTTGCATGTTCTCCCCGTGTCTGCGTGGGTTTTCTCCAAGTATTCCGGTTTCCTCCCACCATCCATAGGCATGCACTGGTACATTAATTGGTTAATCTAAATTGTCCATAGGTGCGAATGTGAGAGTGATACTTTTCGATATGTTCAGCCCTGAGATGAACTGGTGACTCATAGAGGGTGTACCCAGCCTTCGCTCATTGTAGCTGGATTAGGCCCCCAGTGACCCTATTGAGGATAAAGTGGGAGTACAGATGATATATATATATATATATATATATATATATATATATATATATATATATATATATATATATATATATATATATATAATGTATTTCTTTATTTTCCATTAATAACCCCATAATTCACATCAGCACGCCAGTGGTGTCGCATCCCGGAACTGATCTTCTAGTATTTGTTTCCACTGGAACATGTATGAGTGCTGCACAAACCGCGTTTCTGTGATTGGCTATATGACATTTCTATGTTTACATCATTGTAGTGCCTCTAAACCACAAGTCAGTATATTTAAGTGTCTTCTGTGAGTGTATAGTTCTTTCTGTATAACTTGTTCTTGTTTAACATGTACAAATAATTGCATTTGGTAAGTTGTATCTAAACTATTTAAGGTTTTATGAGAGCTGGTCATATTTCACACCAAACAGCAGCTGGTGTTAGCTAGCATCTGGTACATGGCAGGTGGCGGTCAAACCTGGAGAAAAAGACGGTTGGGCTGTAGCGTCTTTTTGTGAGAACCCGTTTTTTTTAGCGCAGCTCACAGAGATGCCACCGAACAAAAGGATTCAGAAAAAAACTCTGAAACTGGACTGTGAATGGGGGTCCTGTCAGGAGACTTTCAGTCAGATGGAGAACTTCTGCAAACACATCGAGGGTCACCTGAGCGCCTCGAACATGGCGGAGGACGCAGAAGATGAGGGTGGTAAGAAGTTCAGAGTATTAAACGTGTGTGTGTATATATATATATGTGTATATATATATATATATATATATATATATATATATATATATATATATATATATATATATATATATATATATATATATATATATATATATATATATGTGTGTGTGTGTGTGTTGTTTGCAAATATCCTTATGTGTATATAATTACAAATCACTAATTTAAAATTTTGATAATGATTGAGTACTGATACTGATTTAGTTCAGACTGAAAGTTAACGAATGAAGATGGAGAAGTGTTTACATACATCTTAGACCTGCTGGTTCCATATGAAGCCCAGAGGTCATCAGGAACTAGTCTACTGTGTGTTCCAAAAATGAGAACCAAACAAAGTGAAGCATCATTCAGTTATTCTGCTCTTCACCTGAATACCTGAGGTCTGCTCAAACTGTCAGTTCATTTAAATCAGACCTGAAAACATTATTGTTCACTGGAGCTTTTACTTAGATTCTCATTTTTTAATAAAAAGTTTTTTATGTCTCTATTTTATTTATCTTTTAATGCATCTTAATCATTTTCATTTTCTTATGTTTTATGTAAAGCACCTTGAATTGTCCTATACATGAAATGTGCTATAAAAATAGTACATTCTCAGAACATGTTAGCCTCTTGACAGCAGATTATTTCAAAGATAAAACACAATAGCCTTCAATTGATATTTAAGTGTTTTCATCCAACAGAAAACATATACTGTGACATAAACTTTTAAATATGAAAATATAGTGCAAAATCATAATTTTCATTGCTTGAATAGAACCTGGAGAGCATGTAATAATGTGTTCCTTCTTGGCACTAACTGAAGCACACTGTTTTTTAATGAAACTCAAACTTTTAAATCTGGTTTTGTTTTGTGCTAAGGTATGCAAAACTGTCTCTGGAGAGATTGTGGTTTCTGCTCCGCCGATGGTCCTGAGGAGTTGCGACGGCATGTGTTTTTTCACTGTTATCACATTAAACTGAAGCAGCTTGGTCAGCAGGTGCTCAATGCCCAACCAGAAATTGGCTCTTGTTCCATCGGACACAACAACCGGAATATCATCCCTGATATCCCAGACAATTTTATCTGTCTCTGGGAGGATTGTGAGGTAAGTGTTGCTTATATTTATTCAGAATAAACTAGTTAGGAAGAAAAGTCCTAGTCAGTTAATGAAATTTTATTATAGACTATGGTCCAGGTAAAAAAAACAAAACAAGCGAAGACACTGAATACGTATCACTTAAAAATACAGTAAATAAGGGAGAAACACAAAGGGCATGATTTTAAAAGACTGTAAATCACCATACCAAACTGAATTTTCTTTCAGTTAGTAATTGCATGTAGTCCAAAACTTTGTGCTTGACAGAAATTTGGATAACAATTTCATTTTCAGCAATCAGGCAGGCAAATGAATTTTTACTTAACTTTATAAAGAACAGCCTCCATTTACTCCTGCAGTCACAGACACAAAATTACTCCAGCACTCTCTTCAGTTATAAACTTGTATCACCACAAACACTTTAAGACAGTTTTTCTCTTGTTTAACTACACATGCGTAATGGTGCAACTAGTGTTTAAAAACCCTTTAAATCTCAAGTAAATGTGGGGCACTCATTAACCTTTAACTGATTCAAGTCTTCACTGAACTGGTGACTATAAAGATGTTTTCATATATTGCTGGAAAACATTTAATTCCCAAAGAATTATTTTGTCAAATTGTTTCATTGGCCTTGATGAATTTATGCATGTAATTGTGACATTTCCTATTTCTAGTAGTCAGCCATTAATTTGTTTGCATTTGTGTGTGTGTTTTCAGCAATCACCATATGAAAACCCAGAATGGTTTTATCGCCACGTAGAGATGCATAGCCTGTGTGTAGATATACCAGCAGGAGAATGTGATTTCCCAATACGTTGTGGATGGAAAGGTAGTTTTGTCTTTCTTTGTTGTTGTTTTTTTTTTTCTTAAAACTTGAGTATTTTGAAATGAGAGCAATTTTCTTAAAATTGCAAAACTAAATTATTGTGTTCTGTTACACTTTCTTCAGATTGTGAAGCTACCGCTAAAGGACGTCCTAAACTGAGGGAACACCTGCGCAGCCACACCCAAGAAAAAGTAGTTGCATGTCCAGGATGTGGTGGCATGTACGCAAGCAACACTAAGTTATTTGACCACATCATCAGACAAAGTGCCATGGAAGGTATTGACGATTGATGGAATTTAAAGCTACTTTTATTCCAGTTATTACACCAGTAATTATTTTGACCCTTTCTCTGTATGTTGTGGTGCTACAGGTCAGAGATTTCAGTGTTCACATTGTTCCAAGCGATTTGCAACAGAACGACTACTGAGAGACCACATGAGGACCCATGGTCAGTAACTTCTTCACTATGATATTACCAGTGTTTGAAGTCAATTTCACGCAGGCTTCTAAAGTTTGAAACCAAAGTTGTGATGCTGGAGCAGATCAAAGATTCACAATAGCTGGAAACTCCTTGTTATTTGTTCTATAGGAGATATTCTAAGGAGGCAGACTACCACTTTTTGCATGTAGATCAACCTCTTGAGTTTCCAGTGGCTGGTTTTATGATGGAGTTTATGTTTTTCCTCAGTGTTTATGACAGAGCACACCTGTCACTGAGAAGCACAGAGTTATTTTTAGCCAGTCTCCTGGTGAAATGCTTCTGTCCTTTGTGTTTTCTGTCCTTTGGGATAGTGCCAACTCTTCTGAACAGTAAATTAATTCCCTATTACTGTCCTCAATCCAATTTTAAGACACTACAAATGATATCCCGTTACAAACAGTTAGAAGACACTTTGAGTCTTTCAGTCTGGACTGAACCAGCAAAGATGAAGCTTCACCTTCCCTCGTTGTAAATCTTTGGTCTGACATGGACTTTACTTGACCACAAGTCTATTAGCTGTTTTGTCCTAAATAATGAAGTCCTACATGGTTTCAAGGATTAAAAATACTTTTATTCCAGTTTACAAAGTGTTGGAGTACAGTGTCCACATGAGTGTTGACCATAAACAGCTCTGTAATATTTTAGGTGTCTGAAGCTAATTTCTGTGTCTTTCTCTTGGTTCATACAGTGAGTCACTACAAATGCCCACTGTGTGACATGACTTGTCCATCACCATCATCGCTGCGTAACCATATTAAATTCCGCCACAGTAATGAGAAGCCATATAGCTGTGAATATTGTGAATACAGGTATCACAATCTCTGAAGTTATAGCCAGTGCATATGAGCATTTTATAGCCTTCTCAAAAAGTTATTTAGTTGACTTAAGATTAATGTATTGATTTTACATTTATAGCTGTAAGAATCTGATTGACTTGCGTAAACACCTGGATACACACAGCAGTGAACCAGCATTCCACTGTGACTTTCCTGGCTGTGGCTTCACCTCGCGTACCCTTTGCACCATGAAGATTCACCACAAAAGAGAACATGAGGTGAATGAGCACACAGAATGTTAATATACTTTGCACTCAAGCAGGTTATTTTCATGTCTAACATTGTTGTCTGCCATCTGTGTTTAGGGGGATTTTGTTGCCCGGTATAAATGCCATGTGTGTGGGCAGTGCTTCACTAGGGGGAACAATCTAACCGTTCATCTGCACAAAAAGCACCAGTTCAAATGGCCCTCTGGGCACCCCAGGTTCAGGTAAGACTTGCATCAGTTCACTAAGGTGAATTTGACCTTTTTGAAATGGCACTGATTGACTCTGTCTTTCAGGTACAAGGAGCATGAGGATGGGTTTATGCGGCTGCAGCTGATTCGCTATGAGAGTGTAGAACTTACAGAACAGCTGATGAGGGAAAAACAAAATGGACATTCAGTGGAGGAGGAGGGCAGTGGCCAGGAGATGTGTGAGGCATCATCATTCCCTACAGAGATACAGGGTGAACTGAGGGGGGTGTTGCTGGAAGAGCAGAGGACTGAGGAACTGGTCTGCAGCACAGAGCAGGGCCCTCAGGAACAGGGCATGCTTTATGTTTTCACTGAGGATTTGGCACCAGCACAGGAGGACACTGTCATGTTGCAGCTTCAGGACTCCACTCAGGAGCAAGGAATTCAAGTTGTTTGACTGGCAGAGCTGAGTGAACACACTGTACACAAATGAACATTTGGTACCATTTCCTGAAGACATAAACATATCATGTGAAGAATCATCACAAAAATGTTGCACTAATTTTCAGAAGAAATCTAATAAAAAGTCTAAATAACGGAAATGATGCATCATAATTATAAGCCCATAATGGGTGACGACCTTCTACCTCATGATTTCTTTCTGTTCATTATATCTTGTGTAGCAACATCACACATGCATGCGATGTGACTAAACCTGAATTTCCTAGTTCTACCAAAAAAAAAAATAGAAAATGATCATTGGCCATATTGGAAATGGCTCACTTGTAAACTGTACCAAAGTCACCTCAATAGGCATTATCTAGGCCCTAGATATACAGATACATGTTCATACATTTTCATTTTCATTTACATTTTCCCCAGGGGGAAATAAAGTGTCCAGTTCAATACAATAAAATAAAATAAAGCAAAACAAACGGTGCCAGACACAACAGCACCCCCACCTCGCACGTACAAATGTTTTACTTGATTTGCCCTACCTATTATTGTGAAAAAAAAATTTTGGTGATCTTGACCTTTGACCTACATTCACCAAAATTTATTTGGATCTATTCTGGACCACCTCACACCTTTTCATGAAAATTTTATGGAAATTGGTCCAGTACTTTTTTGCATAAAGTTTCTGACAAAGAAAGAAATTAACCAAAAACAATACACCTTTCCCTTTTTGGTCAGCAGGGTAAAAACAAAGAAAGTAAACTGCTACTTCAGTAAACTTTCAGCTATTTCAAAATATACGTTTAAAATAGTTTATATTGTAGTTTATATGTTTTGGATTGTAGCTCTGTCAGGTGTTTAATTTTGCACTTTATACCTCTTACTGACTTGGAGCATTTTAAAGATAGAATATGGATAGTTTTTCATCTGTGGTGTTATACAAGCTTCTTCTATTGTCTTCATTCTCTGCCTGATCAATGTCACCACCTGCTGGAAAGAGCTATGTACTGTGGCTATTTGATTGACTCTTTTATCAAAAATATTAGCTCAGCTTTTAGTAGAAAAATAAGTATAAGGAAGACTGTAAACTAAAAAAGAACTCAAATATTTCTCTAGTAATGATCATCAAAGTTATGTATTTATGTATCTACTCAAATGGTACAACATGGGGCTATGGTCATGTTTGTGTGGGTGTGTTTTAGGAATGTGACAACAGCACATAATCTACTTAGTGAATTTTCCCTTAAATTTATCAAAGTTAAAAGTACTAACTCAATCGTAAATGCACTTACTGAAATAAATAATGCAAAAACAGGATATACTTTATAGTTCTGCCTCTCTTATCATTTTATTGGTAACCATTTAAATCAGAAAGAGAGACTCATTACAGGAGAGTGATCTTTTATGCGTTTGCCTTTAAAGCCTGAAACACTCATGTTTATCTGACTTTAGTTGTGACAAACCTGTACTAAAGTTGTGTCCTCTCAGTGTGAACTGTACTACATGTTGGCATTAACTTTGCAGAAGATTAAGCAGCACACAGCTTAGCGTAATTGTAACTGCACTCTGCTTTCCCATTCTGAACTCAGCACTACTGGGATGTCTTCTGATGGTTTTATGTGTGCTGACTCTGCAGGCTGATGATATAAAGGATTTTTGCAGACAGCAATATGACTTAGACTCAGATCCATATGTAGTCTTGCTCTACAGAAACTGATTACTTCAGGAGATGGGGAATCTAACATTTTATATGCTCCTGCTGCTGTTTGTTTCTTCACAAAGAGTGATTTGTCAGCTGACTGAATGGATCAGAGGCGTGGAAGGTAGTGGTAAGACATCTTATGATGCAAATATTGGATTTGGCATCATTATGACTCCAATAGTTGCTTTATGAGGCAAAATCAAACACCAAAACCAAGAGGTAACTTGGTTCTTATGTTTGATTTTGTAGGCAGAGCCATTGTCAATTTGTCAGATCTATAAGTGTTCATGACTTTAATTGCAGGTGACACAGACTGGAGTCCCCAGCCAGACTTTGTCGACTACACGTACTGGTCTGGGACGGCACCTCTTTGTGTAGGAGGCTGTAACGCACAGCACAAGGAACTGAGGAGGGATCGCTGTGGAGACTCGAGCTGTTGCTGGCTCGGCTACAAGTCTATGTGTAGAGGTCAGACTAACACAAAATCAACAACAGTGTAGAGCTGCAATAATGAATTCAATAATCACTTGTCAGTCTCGATATTAATCAACCACTAATTTTTTTATAATGGATTTATTAGCTTGAATAACTCAGAAAAAAAGTCCTGTTTCTCTTTCTTCTTCCAGCTGAATTGTAATACTTTTTGGTTTCTCCACTTTCACTCCATTTTCAGACAATTAACTTATAGCACTCATCACCAGTGCCAGCTTTGCATTTGTGTCTTTAATCACTGAAGACCTATAATTACTTTTGGTCACTTCCAGATGAATTTTTCTCTGCATTTAACCTTTCCTATTGGATCTATTATTATTATTATTATTATTATTATTATTATTATTATTATTATTATTATTATTATTATTATTATTATTATTATTATTATTATTATTATTATTATTATTATTATTATTATTATTATTATTATTATTATTATTATTATTATTATTATTATTATTATTATTATTATTATTATTATTATATCTATTTAGAAGTTTTCAGAGAAAACCAGGTCTTTTTCTTTATTTGTTTTCCTAATCACGTACCTTTTCTTAAAAGCTCAAAGTAAATGCAATAGTGATGTCAGAAGGGACTTTCGCAGTATCATTAGCTGTACATGAAAACAAATATCTGTAATCACTGTAATTTGTCATCTACGGTGGTTATATTGGTGAATCATTGTAGAAGATGATGGTGTTTCTACGGTCAGTACAGATCCTCTCAACATTCAAATTTGTCAAACATGATATTGCTGAAAATCTGAGAATCTGCAGTTTACCTGAATTATGTACATGTATTTATAGGATTAGTTATTCAGATCTTATTAAATATATTAGATCTATAGATTATTTTTTGTGTTACCAGCAGTTGTTTAAGTCTTTGAAGGTTAATGGAGCTTCATGCTTGAACCTTATTTCTTTCTTTTGTGTTGCAGTGAACTGTGGGAGGCCAGATGTGGACTTTAATGGTGCTGTGTTTGGTAATGACTGGTGGGTGGGCTCTGTGGTCAGGTATACATGTCGCCCTGGCTTCATGCTGGTGGGAATCCCTACCAGAACCTGCCAACCTAATGGCCTCTGGACCCCCAAACCCATCTGCCTCCGTGAGTTTCTTTTACCTCTTCATATAGGGAACACCTTAATAATCATAATAATAATAATATATTGTATTTGTAAAGCACCTTTCTTGATACTCAAGGACACCATACAGTAAACAGAAAACAAAAAACAAACCAAAACACAGAGATAAACGCAAAAAGCAGGTTATAAATTGCCACTGTCATCTTATACATCTTTAGAACATTTTTCTTTTATCACTGTGTATAGGAATGTGCAAAAAAGGACGCATTGAAATCAGTGAAAGGGAGCTGAATGGGACTTGCTCAGCCACCTGCACCTATAAGAGCTACTATGGACCTCCTAAACAAGGGTGCACTAAGATAAACAACTGTAAGAAGAAGGAGACTGGCTGGAAACGTTTCTTTTCACAATGTGTCCCTTGTATTTGTGACTGTTCTTTATCATGTGGTGAGTAGCTTTACTGTCAAAGATATGATGGATAGTATAATGGAAGCTTAATGCAGTGTTGACTCTGAGAAAATGCATTTGGATAGGGTTATTAATGAAAATTAATCTTGTTTGTTTTTCATATCCATACTGTTAATTCAATTCTTTTTTTTTTTTTTCTATTTTCAGTATCTGCAGGATAAAACATGGAGAAACTGACCAAACAGTGAGACCAGCACAGAGCTTAACCATTTTTTAAATTAAATTAATGTTGATGTTTGTAGAATTAATGTCATGTTTCTTGTGCAATAAGGCCAATATTCTTTGTCTTGAGTTCAGTTGATAGGATTCCATATTACAACTAGAAAAGCACTCTGAGAGCGCAGACCTCCGCCAAGGTAGACAACCCCCCCCCCCTAAAAAAAATAAAAATCTAATAATTTCTAAATCTCCCCATTACCATGAAACCTACCATGAAATCTAATCAAAATCCCTCCATGTGTTTTGAGTTATCTTGTACACAAACAAACATCCAAAACAACCAACCAATGAACGACGGGCAAAAACATACAGTAACCTCCTTGGCGGAGATAATTGGAAAACTTCAGTGCCTCAAGCAGAACCAGAATGTTTAGTCAATCTCAGTAGGTAGAGAGTGGCAAAAGAATGAGGGGGAAAAAATAAATAAATAAGGTGATTTTTAATTTAGATAAAAGAGTCTGCATCCTACATTACCATGGCATGGTCTGCTTATAGTAAAATATTCACATTGAGTCATAAAGTTTATTATAAATGGATAATTGATTGTTGAGCATCTAGTTTGTGCTCAGCTCATTTAAAATAATCCAACAAGGAAATGGCTTACAGTGTTTATGCTTAAGGAAATCAGAAAAGGAGAGAGGGAAGTAAAACCACAGAGATTAGTGTCTCTGCCTCATCACTCTTCCGCTCAGTCCATCTGTCCTGGAAGAAGCTGAAACCTTAATCTTGTTAGCCAGGGAGGAGTTTTGGCCACGAAACTCAAGGGTCAAAGAAGACTGTTGTAGACCGTATGAAAAGATTCCTTTCATAGATAGTGCACTCTGTCTGTCTTGATTGTTTACGTGCGGGGGGAAAAAATAGAACAAATGTCTATTTTTGCTGTAAATATTTTTTTATTTTTGTATAGGAGAAATATGTGAGTGGAAAGATGTGATGTGCAAAGAAAATAAAAACATCTTCTCTATTTTTCTTGATTACAGTCCAGCAGTCGGTGTCAATGACAGGCATGCAATTTGTCAGTTTACTTCATTAACAAAGCCTTTTAATTATTTGAAAACATTTTCTATGGCTTTCCATAAATCTTTAAACCTCTCCACAATCATCTTCTCTTATTGTTTTTCCAAATATATGATACTTTTATGCATATATTTTAAGAAGTGCATTCTAAATAATGGACAAATTACTTTAAACTTAAATACATGAATGAATCCAAAGTACAAATTCAGTTTAAAAAGCCCACATGTGCATTTAACAGATGCCATTGCATGTGAAAGCCACTAGATGATGCTGTTATATTTTTCCTCACAGCAGGTCATAACATTTAACACTGCTTTACACATCAAAAGATCTGTAGTCCAGAGAGGATCTTCATCTGATTGCTTTTCACATTCAACTGCAAACTACAACAAATCACTTCTGGGACCAGGCGCTGAACCTAAGAACGATATGTTCATGTGCTTGAGGGGTGTAACATCCAAGTCCTGTGGAAAGGCATGAGAAAAAAAGAAGTTTGGATTGCCTGGTGAATTGAAGCAAAACAATTTAATCAGATGGAATAATATTATAAAGTCATTCTACCAGTTGAATAAGTCCAGTTTAGCTACTAATGTCACACACAAAAAACTTATGATTGAGTTTTAATCATTTCCTGAGGCACTAAGTGTAAATATTGTATTATCACTCAGGGGAGGGAGGATACTCACCCACATCCAGCCTGTTGTATTCTCCAGAGCGTTCAGACAGAATCTCCCAGTACTTGTTCTTGTGTTTATCTGATGCTATTCCATTCACACTCTCAAGAAACGGGCCGAAGTCTGGATCCTCTGTTACTGTGAACCTGCAAATGTACAGAGTTGAGCCACATGCATGAACCTTGAAACTATTAACCCATAAAGACACAATACTGTTTTGTAGCAATACCCAAAGGAATTTTTTCCTCTATATTGAACCATTTTAAAGAGATTTATCGACATTTATTACAGCATTATCCTTTGTATTTTGCATTTTATCTGTTACAATCATATATTTTCCTATATTTAATTTACTTTTCATAAAAGCTCAGTGTCAATTCAAAGGTCATCATATCAAAACACAGAAAACTTTTTAAAATGTATCATTAGCTGAACATGATTCAAGTGTCTTGATCTACGGTTATTGATCAAACTCCATGGGTTTTACTGGTGAATCAATCTCCTAGAAGATAACAGTGTTTCCATAGCATATTTGATGACCATGAAAAGATGACGAACTGTATTTTGCACCAACTTTTTTTAACATGTATTTACAGGATTAGTTGATCAACAGGTATCAAACATTTTTAAATCACTAGTTTATGGATGTTTGGGTCTTTATCAGTTGAACTTAAATGACAATTCTGACAAATGTGGAGATGCGGCATTGGGTGGTGTTACTTGAAGTCCGGCTGAGTTTCCTGCAGTCGTCTCAGAGCGCCCAGCAGTACGCCTCCCTTCACAATGGAGGTGGAATAAGTCTCTGGTTTCATGTTTAGCAGGTCATTCTCCACAGACAGTGTGATGGGAACAATCGCTGGACCTGCACAAAATTTCATTCACTATTACAATGATGCTTTGCTCAAGATATGTAATAATTTAACATTTACATTGTCTTATAAGCTTACCCATGTCTGTGAAAGAGCCCCGTAGCAGCAACAGCAGAATTCCTACAAAAAGTGGCACCATCCTGAGTACTCCAGTACTTCAGCTGTCTGTGAAGCATCTGCATGAACACAGCAGGTCTGTACTTATATATACCTAAATCTTGTTTAAGTTCAAGATTACATTCATCACTCTGATGGATTTTTTGTTGGGTTTAAATAACTAGAACTAATATAAATATTTGCTATTCTCTCAAAAGTGGCATCTATGAATTGAAAAAGCTCTTAACTCTGATATTGCTTATTGGTTGATTAATGACTGCTTTGTGCTTGTCTACTCTCAGAACACATTAATGAGAATGTTTGGTTATTTTTAGATCATTAATGTATGCAAAGTCATTCTTCATAGAATGTAAGAAAGGTCACCCTTCATCCCTCAAGGCAAATATTCATTTATACAATCAAGACCTGGCCTTTGAAGTAGAATAATGAATGAAAGAACCTATAAATGTAAGCATGATGTCCTAGCTGCAGTCTGTTTGACTTTATTAAACAAAACTCAAAGTGTTCTGGAAGATTCAAAAAAGAAGAAGAAGAAAGCCTTCATCTTTAATTTGAATCTAGTCGTGTCTCCATGATGCCAAGACTGAGCTGCAGAGAAAATAAGTTATGGCTGGCAACAGTGCAAAGAGTGCAGACATAAAATTGCTGTTGCATGAATCTAGTTTTACAGTCTGTAGGATTTTCAGTGTAGATATGTTTTTAGTGACTTTATCTAAAAAAAAAATAATGTAGCCTATAGGGGTTGCTGGCACAGAGATGGGATGCTGTGATGAAAATGCTCATGTGGCGACATAAGAGCTCGTTTTAAATGGGTCTGATTAAGAGCCAGGTGCGATTGGCTAAAAATGGTTTTGATTTCCTCTCAGGGGTGATGTAAGACATGTAGGACCCGTTTGAACGAGAGTAACCCCGGTTGTTTTACCGAAAATAACCCGGGCACTGCAGCATCAGCACCAGGCAGCTGCGCAGGTGCGGCCTTTAAAGAGACAGGGGTCTACATTTCACCAAAACCTTCCTCGTGTTTACGCTCACTGCCAACAACACTATATGAACAACGTGCCCCGGATTATATCGATCCCTTTATAGTTTTTATGACAGGAGACTCTATTCTCTGGGAGTATTGTTGTTTTCATCGGGTTATTCCCACTCCTTTTCCTCCAGAGACCACAGATCCAGATGGAATAGTTAAAGGTTAAAACTGTCATATGATGGACTAATTTAATCAAACAGTCTTTAGTGGTCAGACTGATCCGAGTGAATTGAATTAACTTTCAAGTAATGCCAACATTCGTGCCAGTCCTTTATCAGTAAGACACCATAGCATCGTTAAAATATTCTACTACTAGACTAAAAGTTGATTTTTTTATTTTTATTTTTACCGAATTTTGCTTTTGCAAATAATATCATATTTAGGCTATAAATGAGGTAACTTCTTTTACATGCATATTTTTCTTTCTATTATATGTCATACATCATTCTGGTCCATAACATGCGGTAACAAATGATCTCCTATCAAAATAATCCAAATCAAACATATTTTTCTCCCTAGTACCATCCTGACAGCAACGCCCTGCATCCCAGACCGGCGTGCGTACCACACAGACGCACCAACCGGTAAGAGCATAACACAGGCTGCTATATCGAGCTGCTGATGATGCTGTTGAAGCATCTGCAGCACTATTTGGATGTTTTTGTTTTTAATCCGGATGCTAGAGATTGAAAAGCATCAGGAGCATCACTAAGGAAGATGTTTGTACCTGTTTCGAAGCAGGATGGATGGATTTAATAAGGAGAGTATTTTGCCTTGGAAAAACATGACATGCATCCTGTTCCCTTGATGATTCTCTGGGATGCAGTCATAGTTTGAGGCCGGACATGATTTTAATCTCAGGAGTTGCTGTAGTGGATGCAGGATGATGTGCGCCGCACCCCGAGTGATATTGATAAGGAGAACACGGCTCGGTCCTTTGATGCCTCGCAACCCATCCGGATTTTTTCTGGACTGTGGCGCACAGTGACCATCTTGTGTCTTCTTTTTTTTTTTTTAAATGCTTGGTATAGATACTGTTTGGCGGGACCCTCTGATGTGGAGGAATTGTGCTGCTTTGTCTAAAAGGATCCACTGAGCACTGTTGCTCTTATCCAGAGCAGGGCTGAGCTTCTCACCTGGTCATTTCAACACAATATAAGAAGTATGTGCAATGTGAACGAGCGTGTGTGCGTGTGCATGTGCAATGCAACATATACTGCAGGACAAGGTTCAGCCACTGCTTGATGCCTCCTCACATCAGAGTAATTATTCACCAAACTGCACCTAAAAGAGTAAATTCTTCTTATTGCTTTGGTGTTAACAGGTGCTTGGAAAATCTGTCCCTATACTGACAACTGAGTCATTACAAAGGACAGAATCTAAAGTCATAAAGGGGGAATTAAAATACATCTAGAAACCATATTTCACTCCTTTGGACACTTTTGCTATGGCTGTGTGATCTCACGTGTTCTGGCTTTAGAAGCACACATGACAAAACATGGAGGCCTTCATCTGCCTGAGAGGCCATTAAAGTCTGCCAGTGTTTTACAGAGCTTATATGGAGGCTTGTAATGGAAATTCACTAATGGCAGGATGATCAATAGAAGCCATGGTCAATTTTCTTCCTCCTCACATGGCTATACTTATTACACATACAGTGGGTCATGTAGTTGAGTAGTACTACATGGCAGCAGTAGGTTGCTTGTGTTCACAGTGACAAGAATAGTGTCAAAATGATGTGTTGGCTTTAGCATGGCAGGATTTATCAGTGCAGCCTTGCCTTTAGTATGATAGGTGATAAAAAGCATGTTTAGTTAACTGTGTAGGACACAAATTCAGCGTTATTCATTATATATATAGTATTTGTATGAATGAAAGGTGAATAATATGAGCTGTAAATCAGTCATAAATATAAAACCACCAGTGATCAATGTTTGATGGTGTTTATTTTTATCTGCACAGTGTCAAATCAAAAATATCCAAAGCAACTTTGATGGTTAAGAGATATTTCTATTAATTTCAGGCTTTTATGAACATACAATGCATTTAGTTTCTCAAATATGATATGTAGCTGTGTCAGTGTGTTTTATTGACTATATACTTGATGACTGAATCGATTACAACACTGTCACATAAAATGTATATGAACTTTGTGTGATCAAAGATATATGAAATAAGTACTTGGATAGTAAATAGAAAAGACAAATGCCTTTTGGCTTTCTATTACTGTCAAAATGTTTCCAGAGATAGTCTTTCCTTCATACACAATGTAAACATGATGAATGACAATCCAGTGAGAGAGATATTTATTTATAATATAATATAATATAATATAATATAATATAATATAATATAATATAATATAATATAATATAATATAATGACAGACACACCTGTAAGCTTATATCAGCCTTATGTATAAATGGTTAATATAATGATCTTAAAAACCAAATGGGGGAAGGGTTACCAAAATGAAATCTGAGACATAACTGTTACTCCTTGAATCATCTCACATACTACACCTTGTGATGATGTGAAAGCATGAAAGGCTGTGAATCACTGTCTGGATGAGCTCAGTCACCTCTGGTTTTTACAGAAAATATCATGTTATTTAATAGTCATAAAGTAATAGGACTGCTGGCATTTTAAGAGATTATTCAAATTTACTGCCAGGTATGAAGCAGTCCAAAATACATGTTGCTATGTAAACACCAGTTATAACAGACATTTTGCATTCATTTTCCTACTCATGCAAACCATAATCAAAATCTCTCTCATCAGATATTACGATCAAGTTGAATCTTTTAAACTACATTTTATTCACCTTTGATTTATGTGAGTGATAAGAATGAGCAAAATGTATTTGCAATAAAACAGCCCACTGTATTTACACTTAAATATTCAAATGTGACATTTAATTCATTTTGACAATCTCTTAAATTTTTTCACATAATATTGGTTAGTAATTTAAGACAACACCAGAGCATTTCTTGTAACAATATTTGCATTACACTCAATTATTAAACCAACTATGATATGATTCTGAAATATCTTTTTTTAACTCCTGTATCAGGGAAACACTGTGCTTCACTGTTTCAGGGTCAGTTCCTCAGAAAGTTAATGGATCAGCAGGCACTACATGGTATAAGAGACTCTTTAGGCAGACCCCCCCCCTGTCTAGGAGGAAATTTATTATGTGAATCAGCAGTATAACCATGCTGCAGGGCTGAAATCAGATCCTGACTCCTCACACGCAGAATCTCATTCCCTTCAACCAGCCAGTCCATAATATAAACTGTAATCAGATTAGGTCCAGCACCTAGTTTTAGTGATAATGCCTGCGGTCATCCTAAAATCTTTCCTTCACAACTAAACACCTGTGTGCACTAATGTATGTTAAAATCCAATATTGTCTCTAAAAAAATTGCATCACATTTAAAACAACCCTTGTTTATCTGTTTTCTCATAACATTCATTTTCAGTTGTCCAATGAGTGCACTGAATAAACTTTGAAATGTGTTTGACTTTCAAGAATTAAAACAAAACAAAACAAAACATGACTTGGATTAAATTATATCAATACTTTGAAATCACCATTGCAGAGATGTAAAACATGAATCAGGATCATTCAAAAAATGAAAATAAAATACAATAAAATGTGCCTGCAGAAGATTGAAGTGATGTCTAAAATGATGCCTTTCTTCTGAGCATATTTTCTGATTCCAGTTTTTCAGTATGGCTGAGAAGACGCTGGAGCAGGGCTCGGTCAGCATCCCCATGGAGGAGACCAAACTCCACAGCGGGGCCCCCCAGGAGCCCCTGCTCACCCACTTGAAGAAAGTGGAGAATCACATCACTGAGGCTCAGCGCTTCTCCCACCTCCCACGCCGCTCCGCTGTGGACCTGGAGTTTAATGAGCTCTCGTACACTATCCGTGAAGGTCCCTGGTGGCGCAGGAGAGGTACTGCAACATTAGTTCACATAGTAACCATGATGGATGAGAAAACCAGCATCAGCCATAGCGATCAATATCTGAACCACAGATATTTCAAGGGAAGCATTTAAGGCCCAGTGTGACATTTAGGAAATATATTTTGCCTCTGTGTTTTTGTGTTTTTCCTTCCATTGTCTTGCCCTGTTGTCCAATGCCAGAGTCCAGTTTTTTTCTCTGTCTCACATACTCACAATTACAGACTTCCACCATGTCATAGCTGGCAGTGTGCCTGTAAGCTTTGCTGTGCTCAGCAGAGTTTAGACATAGTAAATAATTCACACTTGCAGGTTGGCACACTGCTTGTGTCTTTTCTTCCTATGTTGTCTGATGGTAAGTAGTGGCTGTGAGTGAGGCCTACGATTGATCTGCACATAAAATATGAACAGCGTTTGAACGCACAACCCTTATTATTAATGATCAGACTGTGAGTCTCCGGACCACCCTCTGTAATTATTATGTTAAGCCGCTTTTACTTTGTCCTGTGTATTTAGCTGGGTGGGGAAGTGGAACTTAAGAAAAGTCCTTTATTCTTGTTCTGCACTTGATAACCTTTAGGAGAGGCCCTGTGTGATGCACTGCAGGTGCTTTTGTCTTGTTCTTAGTCTTGTTTAATATTGATGTAGGCTGAGAGCATGTTTGTTCCACAGTGGAATGCAGATGTACGGAGAGTATTTAAGAGTGGGGTTGTGGCTGGGAAAAGGAGCAGGGTGGAATGCATAAGAGTGGTCAATAAATCATCCTCTGTCTGCACAAACGCACATGTTTTACTCGAATCCCAATCAACTGGTGGTTCGTGCTTTTGTTTGTGTTGTCTCTCCAGGGTGCCTGCCTCAGCTCATCAGGCTGATGATGTGTGAACAAGAAGCATCTCAGCTTTTTTCTAATTAAATTGTTTTGTTTTTTTGTTAGGAGAATCACTATTGAAATAGCTGGCTTTATATCCTGTCTGAGTTTCTCCTCATATACTCACAACAACTGATAACCCCTGAAATAAGGCTACACTGACCTGTATAATCAGCGTGTTGCTTATATTTGATATAACCACTCCGAGGGGTTTGTTAGTATTTGTCTCATTTTGACAAGCTAATCTTGGTGATAATCCTCTACAGTGTCTGTCTGCCTTATCAAAGCTGTAAACCAGGTGTAAACAACGATGTTAAAGCTGGTGTGTTTTTTTTTAGTCATTTTGTCTTGTTTGTCTTTGGAAAAAATTGCAATGTTTTTCTTGAATTATATGCAATTACATGCAGGAAAAGCAGAGAAAAAGGATTATGCTCCTTGTTGACCCTTTTATTTCATTCCATTCTGTAAATTTGCAAGAAATATGCAGTAGGTTCATTGTGAACAAAGTGCTGTTTGTTGTAGCATCAGTAAAAGGGCTGAAGGAGGTCATGTTTTGTATGAGCTGCCCTCTGTCTGCATTGGCTGTTGTAGGATCTTGGTGGCGAGGGCCATTTATCCCTGTTAGGCTGCTGTGACCTGCTTTCATGTTGAGGGTACACTACTCCCAGAGGAGATAAATGGTGAAACACTAGCTCTGAGGAAGGACAGGAAGAGGGATAACAGAAAACGGCAGGTGCGAGTGTGTTTACTTGCCTATAGATGTTTTTGGCTCAGTGTTGTTTACTGCTAGTTACTCTTTCCTTTAATTTTGCTTCGATAGCAGATACACGGTGTCAGATAGAAAATCCAATCCTAAAATGATCTGAGGATGCACAAGACGATCTATTGTACTTCTCAGTGATTGTAAATATGTACACTTTAGTATTTTTTTTTCCCAATTGTAAATTAATTCTATATTCATTCTCAGTTAGATGTATTCTCAGTTTTGTATTGCATACAGTATCTCATGTATGCCATCATTGTATTGGGAGATTTTTTTTTTGCAGGAAACAAAAAAGGTTTGGAGTGAGCTTTACTATGACTAAGGTGAGGTGTCAGGGGAATGTTTATAGGAAAAGCAGGAATCTGCCAGATGATACATGAACATTGAGCTGTGGTTTGATCAGACAAACTGAGATAACAGAGGAGACAAATGATCAAATAGTTGGGAAAGAAAGGGTCGATTAATAAATCAGAGGAATCAGATGACACAAGGGTGAAGGATGATGAAGACCTGTCTCTAAAATGGTCTGATCCATTGGAATGGTGTGTCTCTTTCTCCCTCACTTCCAAAACCAGCTTGCTTTTCTGACACTTCAGTCACATATACATTTTCTTTTTATACTATATTTCAATTCAGACAGTAAAGCAGCTGTTGTGACGCTGCAGTGAAAATCTGTGTAGGCCTATACTTGTCCTCTCACAAAACTGATCAGGATTCAATAACAGATTCACAAAAAAACTAGACAAATATGGAGAATCAATAATGGTTTCAGTTATATAAATTCCCTCCCCTATTAAAATAAGTGGTACCAGGCACAACAAACCCCGGCCCCTCGCAAATATTTCACCTGATTTACCCTGTTATCATGGCAAAAACATATTTTTTGATGATTGTGATGTTGACAACACAGGAGAGGGATGGAGTAACAAAGCAAAAGACTGTAAATTTGGGACTGAGGTGAAGGTTTCTAATGGAGCAGATGAAGCTAAGGTCAGTAATTTGTGTGAAAGGAAATCAGAAAGCTGACCTCATGGACAAAGTGGCAGATATTAGGAGGCTGATAGAAATAAAAAAAAAAATAATAATTAGGACTATGACACAGATATTAATTACTGGAAGTTGAGGCTGAGGAGAGACTGTAATAGAGAGAGTAGAGAGGGGGTAGCAGGTGAGGAACAGAAAACAATGCCAATATTTAAGGATAAAGCAGGCCCAGAAAATGAATGAATAAATGACAATATTAATTCAGTAGTAATACGGTGCAAAGGAATGTTGACTGCTTTATTTTCTCCAAAGAGTAAAAGTCCTGCCATGTATTGGTCCTGCCTGTTCACTTAACACAGGTGATTCCATTAATTATCCATCTACCTGGATGATGAGGTATGCACATCAAAATAGGCTAGTTCAGTGAACAGTTACAAAAACATGGCAGGAGTTTTACTTTGTGCAGTTGGGATTACCCACCTCTGTTTATTATGTCTCATATTTCTTCAATTTCTGTTGTCATAGTGTATAAATTGCCATCATTATATTAGACTCCCAGATACATTATTGCCTTTGACTATATTTATGCTTCTTTAAAAATCCATGTAACAAATGTGACTCTAAATGTAAATAAATTACCATTTGGATACGATAATTTCCTGTCCTCCAGAATGATGTGGTTGACAGTCAGTGAGTCTGACATACAGCAGATAATTGTCCCAAGGTGCCTCTCAGCAAATGGATGTGATGACTTTAGCTCAAACATGACTCACAATGATTAATCTAAGAATTTCCCTGACAATACCCATAAGATTTACCTGGAAACACTATGTATTCACTCACCTGCACTTAAATCAGTGTGGATGTTTTATTTTAGAGTGGACAGTATGGTAAGCCTTCTAGTCTGTATCCCCATAAGACAAAGTCATCAGCATGTGGGCTGAAGTCATGACACACACACAGATGAGACAATTATTATGCACAACCCACAGTACTGGGTTAGATCATCTGTATGCACCACATGCCAAAGCAGGGCTGCTTCACTGAGAGCAGGCGGCTCTGCTGTCTGGGTGGAAGTAGTCTGATGTAATACCACCACAAGAGAGACAGAGAGAGAGGGGGGGGGGGGGTGATGCTGCCATTAAATTATTTTACTCATAGATTGAAGGTTTCAGGGAGGCTGTCAGGTCCACAAGGACTATAATTACCAAGCTTATGACAGGAAGAAGCAGAGAACAATAATGTAAAGATGGATGGGCAGGGAGATATGGGTGACAAGGCAGGAGACATGCGCCTATTTTAGCTTTTAGAATGTGTGTTATATCTCAGACTGGCTGCTTTTCTTTTTTTTCCAGTGGACTTCAAGAGCTGCAGAGGTTAGGAAATGCATCATAAAAAATATGAGCCGCTCTCATTAGCTAGGCTTTTTTTTTTTAAAAACTCTGTAGAGAAATAATGGCTGTGGTTTGTCTGCTGGCGCCACTTATAAGTTGACATCCTTTTATAGTGTCTTTCCTTTAGATTGTCTCCCACAATAATATGCTATACACCTGATTCCTGAGCACTCTGAAAAGACTGTGAGTGTGCATTTCATTTTTACGCCCTGAATACCTTTTCTTTCCAGACAGTGTTAAAAGTTGTCAAAGCATTTACAATATTTCAGGTGAACTGAAGTGAACGACACTGAACGGCACTGGGTGATAGTACATACAATTATAAAGATAATTTATCATTGGCACCCCCTTCAACAATTTTGGAATCTTGTAGAAAATCGTGATTTCATATTTCCCGCCAGGAAATCCTGCAGATTCTCAGGGAGTGCAGCCAGACTGCGTTACCTCACAAGAGGTACCCAGTTATCCATGTTTGACTATCATTGCAAGCTCATCTATACTAATTGTTTTTGGTGCATTTTGTTATGATAGTTGATCACACTTCCAACTGCTGGAAATATCTGTTCAGTGGTCAAGGAAAGCTGTCATGGTGATGAAAGAAAAGAAAGGGGGAGGAAAAGTGTATTAATCAACAGTATTATTACGTTTCTAGGTATAAATAATAATATAACAGGGTTTCCCCCAGTACTTGCCCCCTTTGGCTAAAAGAGTCACAGTTGTATTTATTTCAAAGAAATTAAATACATGTTTAAACTAGTGGCACTAAAGATGCTATGTATAGCTTCCAAACACAGGTTGGAAGTTATACATACCTTTGGACACAGGTAAAGTTAAAGGAAATGCAGGCAGGTAGTGGACATGAAGGTGGCAAAATAAAAGCAGATTTATGGATGAAACGGTGGATTTGTGGTTTATCAACAGCTGGTTGGTTTTATTTTGAAGGAGCCTTATATCCGCCCACAGATGTCACTGACCAGATTTGACTGTATGTTTTAACCAACAATAAAGCCTTTAAAAGTTCCTGGCTTTTGCTTCCCGCCACGGGTTTAATGTATGTGGGTACGGTGGTAAAGTGGACTGTACAGGACTGGTGAGACTATATTAATTGTTTTGTTCAGTTTCATCGTTATTTGACTTTATCTTAAATTAGAAGCTACTTTGCTAGCACTAAATGTCAGACAGACGAGTCTCATTAGTTTTTTGTTTTTTACAAAAGCCCAGTAAATGTGATAAACTGAAAAGCATAGTTGAAAAAGGACTGATATGATGGAAGATGGCGATTTTCACCTAAAAACTCACCATTCTGTATTCAATAAGCAGCTCTCCTCCCAATCACTGTGCCTTTGGGTGTCATAATCCCCGACAACTCTGCTTCAAATCTGTACGGTTCGATGCCTCCCTCGCTTTCTTTGTGTTCACCTGAGTCTCCTGCATCCTTATCTGCTTCATCACAGATCCTGAATGTCTCTTCACTCTGGTTTTCTTGATCGCTGGAACTACATTTGCTATTGTTTTATGCTAAGGATCACTCTCGTGTCACACCACGTCGTCTGCACTACTTCCGGTTTGTTTAGCACTGCCAGCCAGGAATTAAAAGGAATTAATATGCTATTCCACTTTTTCACAAATTTAATATGTTGGAACTGTGTTAGTATATTTCTAAAAGTAGTACTGTAACCCCCTCAGCTGGGGTGAAATAAGTACTTTTTATGCTATCGCCCATTTCTTAAAAGGTTCACAAAACTGGGGAACTCCATTTTTATTAAATTCCAACAACTGAACAAGAACTTATGTTCCACTTGGTCCACGTTTTTTACTCTTGCAAATTGACCTTCAAAATAACGAATGTAAATTAACGCATAAACAGCCAGTACTATTTTTGTGGCAGTTAACTCTTTGAAGGAATTTATTATGATTTATTGTAATATTGTAATAGGTATGTTTGCCTTTTTTGTGAAAATCAGGTGTTAGTTTACTGATCATGTAGATGTCCATAAAAGCTTAAATTATAGTAATGGTAAATGGACTGCACTTATATAACACTTTTCCACCTTCATGATGCTCAAAACATTTTACACAGGCCTCACATTCACCCAAAGTTGAGGGTTATCATATCAAAAACAGAGAACATGGAAGAAAAACCGACTTTATCAGTAAAATATATTAACTGAACATAAAAAACAAGATCCAATTCCATGAGTTTTACTGGTGAATCAGTGTTGAAGAAGATAACAAGGTTTCCACACAATCTCTGAATGTCCAAATGGGTCATATTAGATGACCATGAAAAGACCATGAAAAGATGACAAACAGCAATTATTTATATGCATTGACAGGATCAATGAATGAACAGGTTTTAAACGTTCAGTATATAATTAGTAAATCATTTTGGTTGCCAGTGGATATTTGGGTGTTTGTGGGTTACATGGGATATAAAATGTGTTAATTAATTTGAACACATTAGTACACACACACACACACATATATATATATATTTGTATAAATGTATGTATATATATATATAATAAAGGAGTTTTGCATTTTCATTCCAAAGATTTTTCACAGTGATAAAATGCTTTTAAAAGATAAATATATATAAAAGATTGAAACTGGTCAATTTGACTAAAGGGAATTATTTAAGTAATAGCAAGAGACTAGTTATATAGAAAGAGACCGCCATGTTTCTTAGGGCCACTGGGGCCACTGTGAGGACCACTACAATAAGCCACATTTTAATTCCTATGTTAAAGATGAAAAAGTCTGACCAGGCTGATCACTAAGATTTTTTTCTTGTAACTTAGGTTATAAAGCCCTTCTGAAGTGTCTGTCCGGAAGATTCAACAGCAGAGAGCTGATTGGCATCATGGGTCCCTCTGGAGCTGGGAAGTCCACTCTGATGAATATTCTGGCAGGATACAGGTAAGACCTAAACCTGAATGCAGTTCTGCAGATCCTGACCCAGCTTAAATAATTTTTAAGCCTCGTCATTTTCATGTCATTTTTGCCTTAACTCACATGCACCCTGCCAATGTCCTTCCTAAGACTGGTTAGCATCATTTTATTGTTGTTTTGGCCAAAGGGAGACTGGCATGAAGGGCCAGATCCTGGTGAACGGTCGACCACGGGACCTCAGGACCTTCAGGAAGATGTCCTGCTACATCATGCAGGATGACATGCTGCTGCCACATCTTACAGCGAGGGAGGCCATGATGGTACAGACATTAAAATAAAAAAAATCTTACACTTCTTAAATTCTGTTCTTCCAAATGAAAGTGATTATAATTTCTGTTTGTTTTTCAGGTCTCTGCAAATCTGAAGCTCAATGAGAGTATGCTGGTCAAAAAGGAACTTGTAAGTCTGTACTATTGCTCATAATCTGTAAATGCAGTATATTTTACGTTCTTCAATTTGCTACTCTGAATGTATAGATAATATAAAAAACATACCCTGGGTAAAAAAAAATACTTCCATCTGGTTTCACACACACATGGTACTGCTGTGCCATGTGTGTGTGTGTTTCTGTTTAACAGTGTAGAGAGGGCGTAATTAAACAACAGCTGTATGTGTTTGGTACCAAAATATGAATCTCTTTGAGTTGTCATTAGTAATGTACTATGGCGCAGCTGTAGCCAAATCAGGGGGCGGGAGTTACGGCAATGCTCAGAGTGGCAAAGTTAGAAAGAGAAAATGAAATTAGTTTAATATCTTTGTTGTTGTATGCCATCATGGTATGAAAATTTGCACTGCAATCTCCCATAGTACATAGTCACCCTCCACCCTTTTGGATTATTTGGTGGAGTTGTGCAGGTGTTAGGTGTTCCACAGTCAAACAGGAACACTACAGACAGAGATTTGCTGAATTATAGCTAGATGGGAGAAAAATTCATAAACAATTTTTTACTTTGACCCACTTTTCCCAAAATGTAGTCACATATAATCTGGATCACTAGCAATCTATATATGCAATTATCAATTTAACTCATAGTTTTACTGCTGCAGACATTTGAAATTTCACCCATTTAATTGGGAAACATATTTTAAAAATTAACAAAAGTAGTATACTTTGACCTATTTCTCCCAAAATGTAATGATATCTATTCTGTTTCACTGTCAATCTGTAAATCAAATTCAGTACGAATTAAATTAATAGTTTTGCTACTAGTGTGTTAACAAACAAACACGACCAACATTTGCTATATGTATATGCCCATGTAATTTAACGCTGATATCTCAAGTATTCATTGAGTTATAACATGATATGTCTCTGCGGACACACATACATATGTACACACACACACACACACACACACACACACACACATACACACACACGCACAGACACCGATTACAATAATCTCTCCCAACCAATGTTGGGCAAGATTAAAAACAATACCCCTTGCCTCTCCTTAGGAGAGAGGGTAATACACAATCGAAGTTACATAAAGCTATAGGAATCAGGAGATTATGCTGCTTCAAGCCCATGTTAAAAGATTAAATAGAAATATAGATGAACACAGAGTATATAATAGAGGTAAGAAATAGACACCGAAGTCTCAGACCACTGAAACTACAATACAATGAAAAATAAATGCACTTTTTAGTACTGCAACTTTAACAGCTAATAGAGTTACTCACTAATACTTACAATAACTAAATATGTGGCTTCTGAACTAATATTATTTTCTGCATGGTTTCCTTTATGTCTGTAAGGTGGATGAAATCTTGACTGCTCTAGGTCTTCTGGAGTGTGCACAGACGCGCACTAACTCTCTCTCTGGTGGCCAATGTAAAAGACTAGCCATTGCCCTTGAGCTAGTCAACAATCCTCCTGTTATGTTCTTTGATGAGCCAACCAGGTAGAATATTCCTCAATACTTAAAGCTGTGAAATTAAATCCAGAAAATTATCCATCTTTCCTTTTTTTTCATTTTCTGGCCTTATGTCTCATCCCAGTGGTCTGGACAGCGCATCCTGCTTCCAGGTTGTTTCTCTCATGAAGTCTCTGGCTCAGGGAGGACGGACAATCATCTGCACCATTCATCAGCCCAGTGCCAAGCTCTTTGAGATGTTTGATAAGGTAACTTGAGTGCTTGTAGTGCCGGACACGTCTGGCCTTCCATTAGCTGCTGTTCTGGCCAGGCCACTACAGGTTGGCATGATTCATTCTGTCCATAGCAGCAGTCGATATTCATCCCTGTTCTTTTGTCAGTTGTTCATACATTATTCAAAGCCACTGTGTTGGAAAGTATGTTTATTACTCTATACATATGTTGTTCCTCCGCCAGCTGTACATTCTCAGTCAGGGTCAGTGCATATACAAGGGCACGGTCCCATACCTCATCCCATATCTGAAGAACCTTGGCCTCCACTGCCCCACATATCACAATCCTGCTGATTTTAGTAAGTTGAGCATTCACTTTAATGCAATATGTTGTGAAGTTTTTCCTAGATTTGTTCTTATGATCTTGTCCTCTGTGTTCCCAGTCATTGAGGTAGCATCAGGGGAGTATGGGGACCTGAACCCAGTACTGTTTGAAGCAGTCCAGGGTGGATTGTGCTCGGAGGAAGGGAAGAAGAACTCCAGAGATAAAAGTGACCCCTCCTGTAACTCTCAGTGTCACAGTGTGAGTAATACCATTCTTTAACCTCACTCTTCAACACGAAGCTTCATGCAGGAAGCATTACACCAACATATTTTTTGTTTTTGCTTGTATGCACAATTTGTTGTTATTTGATCCCTATTAAGTCTCTAAAAATCCTTGTGTGATGTTGTACGCATGTGTTTGGAGCTTCAGAAACATATTGAGCATCTGACTGGACATCTGTTAGTGCCATCTCTCCAATTATTTCTTGAATACTTATTACATGAAGCCCATTGAGTGTTGTATTTACAATCCCTGAATCAGATACTAAAGAAAAGCTAGTCTTCATACCAGAGAGCAGAGCGTTCACACTATCTCATCATCGGGTGTAATTGACAGGAAATTGCCTCAGATTTCATCAGTTCTTTTCGGTAGTTTTTGAGGACTAATTTGCATTCAATAATTACTAGTCTCCACATTTACATGAATCATGCATACAATACATTTCACATCTACCATAAATAATAAATATTCCCCTCACTGAACTGATTACAGGCCAGTAATTTTGGCTGCAATTGATATGACTTGCACACTAAAGTGTTTTCATCTGGATGATGTCATTAGACTAAACTTTAATGCATCATCTAAAAAAATACAAAAAAAGGTTTTTTAATACTCTAAGAAAATATTTAAGAAAAGATCCAAGGAAAACAAACTTATAATAAAAGAAGCAAATTGATCATGTTGCTTTGAAGTAAAATACTGAGTCCCTGTACCTTTTATGACCCTCACCATTTGTCTTCTTTTCAGCTCAATTAATCTCTCTCCTCTCAGTTCTCTTTCCCCTTGCTCTTGTTTTTTCTGCTTCGTAGGCCAACAGTGGGTTTTTGTTATGTCATCAATTCTAAAATGGTGGTCACATATTAGAAAAATGCAACTTCTCAAAAACAAAAAAGCATAACTTGTTGATTTGAGCTTCATTTTTTTCTGTTTCACATCACAGGACACAGGAACTCTTGAAAAACACAGCTTTGCCACCAGTACATTCACACAGTTCTGCATCCTCTTCAAAAGGACCTTTGTCACAATATGCAGGGACACGGTAATATATACTGATTATGTCTTTTACTTATTCATGTTCAAGACTTTTGAAAGAAACTAGATGAGTTTATCTTGATTCCTGTTATCAGAGGAGGTGTTTTGATGACGTTGTGGGTCCTGTCTCTTATCAAGGTACTGACCCACCTCAGGGTGATGTCCCATCTGTCTATTGGAGTACTGATTGGCCTGCTTTATCTGAAAATTGGAAATGATGCCAGCAAGGTTTTTAACAACACTGGCTTCCTCTTCTTCTCTATGCTGTTTCTCATGTTTGCTGCCCTGATGCCCACAGTCTTAACCTGTAAGATTATACATCTGAGGAAAGATTGAAAATATTAATTCGGTGTTTTTTGTGCTGAATAAAACATATTTTTCTCTTTTTTGTTGTTGTTCTGCAGTTCCTCTGGAGATGTCTGTGTTTATAAGGGAACATCTCAATTACTGGTACAGCCTTAAGGCCTACTACTTGGCTAAAACCATGGCTGATATACCGTTTCAGGTAACTGTAAAAGTCATATGACTGACAAAAAATATGTATAGCCGTTTAAAATAACAAACCACACCTTCTCTTTCACAGGTGATTTGTCCAATTATGTATTGTAGTATAGTGTACTGGATGACTGAACAGCCTCCAGAGGCAGGTCGCTACCTGCTATTCATGGCCTTGTCTACATCAACAGCCCTTGTAGCCCAGTCTTTAGGTCTGCTTATAGGTGCTGCATCCACCTCTTTGCAGGCAGGTTCCCCAACACTGATTATATATAAATATGTACTTAAACAATATTTATTGTAGGCATTTTTATTTAGCCTTTGTCTTTGTTCTTTAGGTGGCAACATTTGTGGGACCAGTCACAGCCATACCTGTGCTTCTTTTCTCTGGGTTCTTTGTCAACTTTGACACCATCCCCAAATACCTACAGTGGAGTTCTTATGTCTCCTATGTCAGGTAATGTTAGCTACTGGTTGGACATGTTTATCAGTGTTTCTACAGTGCTGGACTATGTGTTAATCATAAGCCATAACATTATTACCACTGACAGGTTAAGTAGATTATATTAGGCAGCAAGTGAACATTAGCCCTCAAAATGAATGTGTTAAAACAGAGCAAAATGGCAAGGGAGAAATTACGATGCACTGTCAAAAAGAGTAACATGTAGATTTAACATTTTAAACATGTAAACAGTAAATACGCTGTCCCTTACGTAGACCTGCAGGTGCCCATAGCATTTTCTAAATCTACCAGGTTGAAACTGGGGACAGCTTAGGGTTCAGTGCCTTTCGAGTTTTGCAAGGACACTTGGACATGTGAACAGTTGAAGATAGGATTCAAACCACCAACCTTTTGGTCATTGAATGACCTGCTCTGCCAACTTAATCACATCCATCTGTTATTTTACATATTTAAAATATTACATTATTAAATATTTACTTCATTATTACTTTTTTTATTTTAAAAAATTATCATTACAACCAGTTAAATTGTTTTAATGATAACAAGGTTGAAATATCACTTACCTAAATGCTTGTACATGTCATCAAATAAAAGTTGCTACACTTAACTTAAAGTAAATAAAAGAAGTGTACCCTAGACCAGTGTTTCCCAACCCTGGTTCTTGAGGAACACTATCATGCATTTTTAGTGCATGTTTTAAATGTATCCCTCTCCAAACACACTTGATTCAAATGATCAGCCTATCATCCAGCTCTGCAGAAGATGGATAATAACCATCAGCTGTGTTCAAAAGGAGAAACGTCTAAAGCATGCAGGATAGTCTTCCTCGAGGACTTGGGTTGGGAAACACTTCCCTAGATAGATGCTGTCTTTCCTAGCTCATGAAAAATGTATATAAGTATGAGGCAGTTGTTTGGCAAAGATGCAAAAATGAAGATATACTGTATGTGTTTTTGTGACGATAGTTTTGTGGTTAACAGCCACAGAAATAATTACCCTTGCCCCCGAAGAGGAGGCAAGGGTACTCTTATCCCGCCCCCCTAAAGGGATGTGAGGGTATTGCCTTTGGTTATTAGTTTATTTATTTATTTCTCTGTAGGTTTATTTGTTTGTTTGTCAGCAAGGAAATGAGGAAAGTCGTTCACAAGAGATCCCTTTAAATGTTTGTGAATGTAGATCAACTGTCAAGGTCAATGTCACCAAGTGTGTTTTCACAATGACTCTTATCATGTGTGTGTAGGCAAATTAGGTAAAATGTTTGTAAAGCCAAGGGCCCAGGTTTGTTGTACCTGGTACCACTTTTATTGATATTTTTCTATTGAATTCAGCATGCTAATTTTAGAAAATGCTGAATACTTTTTAAACTTTATGTGTTTGCCTTTGATCAGAATGTGTCATAAACATCTGCTTTCTGTGTCTCTGGATCAGATACGGATTTGAGGGGGTGATTCTTTCTATCTATGGGATGAACCGGTCAGAGCTGGAGTGTCCGGACCTTTCATGTAAGTTTCAGAAACCAGAGGAGGTTCTACAGTTGCTCGATGTGGAGAACGCAAAGCTCTACGTGGACTTCATGGTGCTGGGCGTTTTCTTCTTGGTTCTCAGGCTGGCGACATACCTCGTCCTGCGCTACAAAGTCAAATCAGAGCGTTAAAATATCCATAGGGAACAATGATGGACTTGGAAGCTCATACATATGTTGGAAGAGTGAGATAGTAAGCAAACATATAGTCTCTCTTTCTCTCTGTTTCATATTTATGTACGAAAAAACATGCACATAATAACATCTGAAAGTTGTGCTGCACCATTACCCAAATTGTACAGTATATTATCTTCCAAGAGTTTCAAGAAAAGGGAAAGTGTAGATTATGGAGTGTCTGATGCAGAATAAAACCCTCCAGGTGTAGGGTTTTTTCATCATTACTGTCCAAAAATATTACATATCTGCACAACATTTGAACGAAATACCATAAACGATAGCATAAAGCATGTTCCTGAAAACTGAGAAACTTTCATGAGAAATTGTTTGGAGGATTCTTGGACAGCGCCACATGACAGAAGAGCTACAGTTCTGAGGTACTGCTGAGCCATAGTGCTTTACATTTTGGTTCAGTAGCATCCTGTCACATGTCCTAAAAATGAACACATCCACACTCAGATGGTTCACATCAGAAGTCCATTAATTGATAAGTGGACTACAATCCTCAAGATGCCCCCAAGATTTCAGGCTGATACATTAATTTTGCTATCAGGAGAAGTGGAAACTTTCTGTGCCAGACCAGAAAATGTGCAGCTTCTCATGCTCCTGTGGAATTGTCTTATCAGATGTCCTTAACAAGATGCAAAACACAGCGGAATATAGCCGTTACCAACCGACTGCCAGTGGATGACTTTCCTGTCTTGCCATCTCCATTGAGGATCATTTTCACAGTCTCTCTGTCCTACAGTGCTAGAACAATCAGACATATCTGAAGTGTGGAGATGTCAAGCAGCATGTCTCATTATGAGCCAGATATGGATCCACTCTGCTGCAGCACCTGGCCTGTAACTCCTGACTTCAGTGAAATAGAATCATGACAAAGAAACTAGTGTGAAAGAAAACAAGACTGCTGATTTCCACCCTGAAGGTGATGTAAGTGGAACTGGTTTCAGTGAGCTTCAGGTGAAGTGCAATAGCCTGTGTTATATAAAAGACAAGAAAAAAAAAGTGGTAGTTGGTGTCACTCTTCTTTGACACAATTCTTTGAACTGCTTGTTTCCACTCATTGTATGACTCTTTAGCTGCTTCCTTCCCTCGGCTTCAAAAGAGAAAATGTCCTTTTCTCTCTCGTTTTCTGCTTTGCTGATGTCTGACAGATGTGTGTTGTCCAAAACAATGCTAGATACTTGAAATGCTGGCCAGGCAGTTTTTGTGCCTCTGAACTAGAATGATATGAGTTTCCTCTGCTTCAGTGCTCATCGTTTGCACATACACCTTATGTCAACATACATGCTGCTTTACACACACACACACACACACACACACAGTCAGTTACATAAACACACACAAACACATATTCACCCTTGGCAATGTTTAGAGGAGCCTCTCCTATCACAAGACAATGCAAATATTTTCCAATAGACTTGCTATGAAATATTTCTTACTTAAACTATGCTACTTAGTAATCCTTATTATAATGCATAAAATGTGAGTATATAATCAATGATTGTACAGTTAATATGTTATGCTGTAAACAAATGTACATTTGCACTTTTAAATGTATGCTTATTGTTTTTTATTTATTTGTATTTAAGTTTATTTTTCTATATCTATGTGACGAGTGCTGCTTGAAAGTATAATGGGAAAAAACAGCAACCGAATGTTGCATGTTCACTTTAGGAATGAAATTTATGAAATATTAAATTTCAGGCTATAAAATAATGGTTTTATTTCCTCATACAAATGTATGTATTCTGTCATGTTTGAGGAAATGCAAATCCTCTGCTTTCTGCTTTATAATGTATGGAATACAGTGAGATAGTGATGTAAATGAAAGAGAACAAGATGGTGAAGGTAAAATAGAAGTATGTAATGTTTGGTAAAAGAAGAAATCAAGGACAATGAACCACAATAGTCAACCAAATGTATTGTTATGTAGCCCTTGGTCAGTTTGTCATTCTATGAAAGTGGAAAGTGGAAAAGAAAGCTGATCATTGATCTGATTAATTCATTAATAGCAATAGTCAACATTGTGAATTGTACATGTTACTATACCTCCTACTGCTGTGGCATCAGTCAATCTGTGTTTTTATATTATGAACCTAATTTGACTCTTTGTTCATTCCACTTCCATTGTGTGCAATAACCATCTAAAGGTGTTTCAACTCTGTAAGAACACTTTCATGAAGGAGGCTATGACAAGGCAAAATATCTTTTTTAGCTGTTCATTTTAACTGAGTCCCCTGAAATAAAACAGGCTGAAACAGTTTGTGGTATGATCCCTTTAAGGATTCAATTAAAATGACAAAAGCAGGAAGCTAAACAGTGAAAAATTGATGGATTATGGATAAGCTAAAGCCACTAGAGAGGGGATGTTATTTTAATGCCAGATGCTGGCAAGATTATTGTTCAGAAGTTGTGAAGTATGAAGTGCAGGATGAGGAAAATATTGCAGAAAGTCAGGTTTACTGCCAACACAGAAGATATATAGGTTTATATAACAAAAGTAATGTGTTGGTTGCTATGGGTTTTCAAGAAAGATGCAGAAAAGAGCTCTATCCTAGGAACAAGCAAAGTAACACATTAAGCAGTTTGAGAATATGCCCCCAACCTTGCAAGGGCCTTTGGTACCAAATAATGAAACAAATAATTCATTATCTGCTGTAATTTGTAAAATGATAGAGGGCACATCTCCCTGTGGATTTGCATTGTCCAGTGGATGTGACCAAATATGGTGTTGTGAAAAAATAGTTTATAGAAATCACTTTTTTTCTGAAGTTGCCTCTTGAGCAGCAGGACCATTTGAGATGTCTCTGCATTAAATATTTCACTGAAGACTGCATACTTTCCCCTGAACATTCATCCGACGTCATTCTAAAATTGTCATTGTTAGTCAGATATACTTGTCACTGTTCCTCTCAGGACAGTGCAGGATTCTGTCATTTTTACCAGATATAATATTAAGTGGAGATACTGAACAAAGTGACTTTGATTTTAATTGGATACAATGTAGGAATGGTTTATACAAAGAACAATATATATTATATATATATAATTTTTTTTTTCATTTTACATGACACTTTTGTTTAATCTGTTCACTGTTTTATCTGTTTCTCACACGTCACTAGACTTTGTTGCACTTTATCATGCATGATAACTAAAACTACACAAGGTATCCCTACTGAGAGCTATGACTGTCTGACTGATGGAAAAATAATAATGGAATGGAGAGCCATTTCACACAGACTGTCTTTTTTCTTGTCTGTCGTCATTTGTCATTTACAGTTTATTATATGGTTTCTCAATTGAAAAAAAATGCAAGTTCTGTGTACTGAACGCTGTTCCAATGATTATAATAAAATTAATTTATAACCTTTGCCCCTCCTCAGATTGGGATTCTTTGATAAAGTATATATTGCTATTTATATCATATTTTTGTGAACCTTGACATATTGATTAATAATTAAATAACCCACACTTAAATTTGTCTGCATTATGGAAAATGCAAAATGGTTATTTAGAAATTGTTTTACTCAACAACCAAATGTTAGATACACAAAAAAACTGTCACCATAGATGTTTTTTGTTTCAACTTTGTGTTGTTTATTAGTTTTTGTCTCTATGTTAGTATGGTTTACCAGTGCATGAGAAGCTATTGTTCTTTAGCTTTCTTGTTTCAGTTTTTCAGGGATTATGAGTAATCCTTTCATTTATACCAACTGAAAATGGTACTGGGTAAAACAATGTTACATCTTATATGATTCAGAAAACTAAAGGAACAAACAAGTTTCTTTTTACAACTGTATTTCCTTTGAATTCATATTGAATTGCAAATTTTACTTTTCTTTCTTTCATTTTTTGTGTTTTTATATAAACATGAAGATTACTCAAGTGTTACAGAGACGGGTGTGTGAACAACCCCAAGAACCAGAATAATGACATTCACATTTTACAGCAAAAGTGCACCATTGTCCTGATGATTGGACGAACACTAAATGAGAGGAGACATAATGCACCATGATAGGAGTGATTTAAGTGGTTCCACAAATGCATATAATGGCCTCATTCAGCTCAGCAAGGCAGTTTTGACAGAAATTATATTAGTCAGGAGTGAAAATGCCTCACTAAAAAGGGTGTATCCTGATAATTATGCAATGAAACTGTTGTTGAATTTCGAGGGAAAAAGAAAAGTATGTTTAGAATTTAACATGAAGTTCTGGCCATGTTGATAGAGTCAATAACTTAAAGTTCTTGATATTGCAATTAAAGAAGGTGTAAATTTAATTATAACTGAATAAAAGCTGTGCAAAAAAGAAAAACATAATCTCTTTAAATATAATTTAAATTCACATATTTCTATGAATTTTCACAAAAAATATTAACCTGACTAAAGTAGACAACAAACACCTTTAAAGTTAGATCATTCTGTTAACACAGCCGTTAAGGACAGTGTTTTAGGCTTGTTTAAGTCGCTCACTTGAGGCTTTATTAAACTGCAGACAAGACAGGCCCCTGCTGGTAAAAACACTACATCCATGATGTCGTATCAGAAACATGGACAACACTAATCCAGGAGTTAGCAACACTGGGTCTTGAGAACTACTAAACTGCATGTTTTAGATCAGTGGTGTCCAAACCTGGTCCTTGAGGGTCGGTATCCTGTGAGTATGCACATGTGAAATGATATCAATATGAACATAGTACATGGTTATTACATATTGCATCCAATTAGATTTGACTCAAAACAACATTTGGTCGAACCTCTGTTAAATCACACATTCACACTGAAAACATCTTTAATGACATTAATGCATCACTGTTCTCGTGACTGCACCACACCATTCAATGGGTTTCCATTCACTACCTGTATTTTGACACAAATGCTTGTCTCTTCCTATTGAAACCCACGTTACTCGGATGTGGCGTTATAATATTTAGAGTCTTATCAGATAGAGCTGACTACATTTTTCAGACAAACCATCTGACTAGGCAGAAGTGATAACTTTTTTTCTAATGGAAAGAAATGGCCCCTTTACCTTTTGTCTCTGTACATAACCATATTTAGAATAGAATAGAATAGAATAGAATAGAATAGAATAGAATAGAATAGAATAGAATAGAATAGAATAGAATAGAATCACTGTACAACTGTTTTTTTTCTTTCACTGTTTCGACAACTGAAACAATTGTTTCAACAATTGTTTGTTGAAACAATTTCCAAGACAGGATGAATAAAGTATTTATCTATCTATCTAGATTACCCATGATGACTCTTTAAAACCTAACAGGTAGACGTCCCTATGGAAACCATAGGGAGATGGAACATGGAAAGTTCTCGAGACAAGGCACCCCCCACCCCTAACACATACAAGAACACGACATGTACAGTTTCAGTTTCAAATGTCCCTCCACTCCCACCCCATACATTGATTTAACACACTCTGTGAAATTTGAAAGACATTTAAATGAATATGGGTCAATTTTGACCTGGAACAGCCTAAGTATACAAAAAAATTGTAGCACCTGTAGTTTAATAATAATAATAATACTAATAATACTAATACTAATACTAATTTATATATATATATATATATATATATATATATATATATATATATATATATATATATATATATATATATATATATATATATATATATATATATATATATATATATATATATATATATGTGTGTGTGTGTGTGTGAGAGTGTGTGTGTGTGTCAAATGTTAAAAGGAGTTAAGAATACATACCTTAAAAGTCATAAAAGCGGTAAAAGCGTTGTAGGAATCTATTTAGTCCATAAATTTAACCTGATTCGAACGGGTTAATGCATCATTATTATTATTATTTATCTTAATTACAATACTAGATATGTTATGCCTTTTCGTTTCCTGTTTGCGATGTCCGTTTACCCCGGTTACTATCTTGTCGTATACTTAATCTTCGGCACAGACCGGCATTTTCCCACAACACCCTGCTCCTGCATTTACAGATGACGAAAATGGCGGACAACTCAGCATCGGTAGGTTTTCGAAAGATGGTAATTTATTTTAGTAATATTAGCAATTAAATTAACACAAATTAACGTATTATTTTCGACAGGTTGAAATCGTTGAGGGCTGTCGCCTCCCCGTTCTTCGCAAAAATCAAGAAAATGAAGACGAATGGCGTAAGTATTGTCCGGTTTTTCGGAGCTAGCTAAGCTGCTTGGCTAATGCCAGAGAGCGTACCTCAGCTGTTGTGAATAGGCAGCTCGGCCTATCGTGAAACCACTGTAAACACCGACAGCACATGCAGCTGTGCATTTAGCTGCACGGTGCCACTGGGGTGGATTTACATGCTGTATTAAACTACTACCACCTTGAATGTGGAGCAAACAAACCAAAGTTGTATGCATAAATAGAATTAACTTAGAAATATTAGATGACACCACGCTTTTTATAAAGCAGCTACTGTTATCACTGTGTTTTATGCAAATATTACAAGGAAGAAAGTACCACCTTAGGTATATATGTGCAGGTTTGTCAGCTGTAATATTGAAAAAGATAGTCCATAAAAGACATATTGTTTTAAAAAAAATATCTCACTGACAATGTTATAGAAAGTTGTCAAAACAATGTAGTTAATTCTTCCGCTGTAGTCTTGTCATTTAATTTGTGAAACGTCGTTATTTATAAAAGTAAAATTGATAAATGAACAAAGTTGATTGGAAGATGTTTAACTGTTTTTATTTTTGTTCCTGTCAACTTCATCAACTTGAAAGTCTTACTGACTGTTGAGTATGTAGGTTTGCCTGTAATGTTTTAGTTGTGCTGTACAATTCCCACCGTAAATATATTTATTAATTTAAGAATATCCATCATGGTTTAAATATTAACTGGATTTCACTGATTTCTTTTTAGCATTGGCTGAAATTCTAAGTGTGAAGGAAGTTTCTTCAAGAAAGCTTTACTATGTTCATTATATTGACTGTGAGTATGATTTTAGTTACTGTTTTTCTTGCATATTAAAGGTCAGATCCAGTACAAGCTGGGTTACATTACACTGCTCTGAAGAATCACAAAAATGTCTCCTCGTTTGTGTAAAATTGCTTGTGTTAAAAGTTAATAAGCGTCTGGATGAGTGGGTCACATCGGACAGGCTGGACATGAAGAAGCTCCAGTTCCCTAAGAAAGAAGCCAAAACCCCAACAAAAAATGGTCTTCCAGGCTCCCGCCCCAGCTCTCCAGAGAGAGAAGTGGTAAGTGTTTATTGTATCACCAGGAGATACTTTTCAAGCTGTCAGTAATTGCAGTAGTGAAGTCACGTTTGGCAGACTTATCCTAACATGATACAGATAATGCATTGTCAGTACTGGAATATTTTTTTACTCCACCCTGTAACATCGTAAAAAGGAAAATGAAATGCATAAATTTCTTTATCACTTTCCATGTTTTGAAATTCCTCCTAAGGGAAGCATGAAATTACTTAAATAGATTTTTATTATTAAATTGGAGGCACATGATTATTTATGTCTAAATTTAGTGGCTTTGTTTTATTCACAAATGATGTTAACAGGACTGTTTCTCATCACTATGAATCTCTTTTCTACTTGAAATGAATTGGCCAATATTTGAAATATTGTGATATTTGATATCTAATTAACTGACTCATTAAAAAAAATCTGACTCATGTCTTTGTAAATTTATTGAGGATTTGATCTGTATATTAAAATGTAATAAGAAGTCAATATGGTAACATTTGTAGATATGTTAGGATTTATAAAGGAAAAAAACAAGATAATGAGAATGCAGCTGAATATCAATACTGTACAACATAATTCTTGCTATTCAGGAAAAGGTATTTATAAAAACTAACCAGCCAGTATGAAGATTTCTAGTCGTATTACAAATCTCTCATTATGTTTTTACATTCGTCCTTTCTCATTAAAGTACAATTTCAAATAACTGCCAAATTGTTCCTCCTTCAAGTCTGTTGTTTGTCAAGTGAACACCTAAGTGCCTTTAAGGGTTAACATGAATGTAAGTTAACCCACTCTTCCCTCTCCTCCTTTCTGTTCAATTCAGAAGAAGAGTCTAGAGCTCAACGTACAACCCACAGTCACAGCCACAACCACAGCCACAGCTCCTTCCAGAGGCAAAACTCTCCCCACACCGGTACAACTTGAATTCACCCCTTCTAAAGAGCCATGACTTCATTACAGCTGGTGTTAACATGTGTCGTGTGCAATTGTGTTATTTTCAGGTCCCACTGAACTGCATAAAGAAATTACATTTTATGAAAAAGAAAAGCAGATTGGGTTTTATGTCAGGTTACTTGTCAGATTTATGTGAGAAGGGGTCAGTTGCAGCATTCTTTGTTTCAAGATTCTAATCTCAACTGAAAACTTTGAGGTAGAAAGAGATGTAACAGATTCGGGAAATTAATGTATTTTTTTTTTTTAATCATTTTGCAAGGCAAGAACAGTGTGCTTTCTCCTACACACATCTTAGCTGCAACAGATAGTTTATTGGGACAGTAACAGCAAAGATGTAAATTTTCTTTGTATGATTTGCCATTTGTCTCTTGTACACAAAAAAAACAAAGATACATCATTAATGCATCTTTAGATTTTAGACTGTCAGTGAGAAATTAAATCTCGAAACACAGCTACAGACTGGAGAAGATTATGAGAGACCTTTCTTAAACTTGCCATTAAACAGTATGAAAGTTAGAGATAAATACAGATTTAATTTAAAAGATGCAGTTCCACCTGGCCGGCGCATGTGCCATGTTAATACCAGGCTTAAATGGGGTTTGATTTAGATTGGACTAATCTAAAATGGAGAGACCCATTGAATGAGAGCTCCATGAATTGGTAAAACCTACTTATATTCAGTGTGCTGTGGCTATTAATCAGACACAGACTTACCCAATAACAGTGAGTGGTCAGTGAACGCAGGTAATGACCCTTGATGCGTAAATGGCGTATCTTCAAATACTTTGTAGCCCTGTTTTCACTCCTACCTCTGGTCTGGCTGGAACCATTTTTAATCTAGAATTGTCATGGATTAATTTCAAGCATCTTTTTTTTTTTTTTCCTCTGGTGATTATAAATCCAGTCATTTAACAGTACTTGTTTTCTGCAGAAGAGGAAGGTAGAACCTGTCCCGTTGGCACCTCAGGTATCCCCCGTCACCCCTGTGCCCTCCTTGCCGAGTTCAGCTGAAGCATCTCAGGCAGCTGTTTATCCTGCAGCAAGGGAGACCAGCACCTTCAAATCCCGTGAAGACCATGAGCAGCTCACGTCGCTCACAACGGTACAGGAGATCCTACAAAGTCTTTATGTTTCACAGTCTCACAGTATTTCTAATGTGTAGTCTTCATTGTTTTACTTAACAGCAAAATGGTACTGCACGGCGGCTCATTCCATCTCAGCCCGGGAGGAAGAGGAAAGCGAACTGTGGTGGCACCGATGAGGTATATAGTTTACGTGCCAATTAGTCAAATTATTTTCTTATTTTACATTTTTATTTTTTAATCATAGTTTTTCCATGTTTGGTTGTGTAAATGTTTTGCTATTATTAATGGTAGAATGTCTTTAAACTGTAGTATATCACCTCCAATGCCAGCTGTATGGTTTGGATTTCAGATGTCTGAACTATATTCCTTTTTAGTATACTGCTGCTGGACTCGGAAGTCATTTTTAAAAATGTATTCTGCTTAAACCTGCATGTGACCACCAATTTTTCATCAATCTGCAAAACCCAAGTGATAGCCTAAGTATCACAAATCCATTAGTCTTTCTGTTATTACGCGCCTGAATCGGTACTCTCACAGTGAACAACTTCAAAGTGTACTCCATCACAAGTAGTCTGTGTACATAGTAAACCTAAACCAAATGAGCACTATGGCTTTTTGGATTTCCTTGCAGCCAAAGCAGCAAGAAACAATGAAGCTGTTTTAGTTTGTGACTTCTGCGGTCAGGTGGAATTCTCATTCTCTCAAGTCACTTTGCAACAAAATTTCCAAAAAGGCCTAAGTGATATATTGGTTTAGTATGCAAACAAAACGGACTGCTTGTGATGGAGTACACTTGAAAGTTCTTCATTGTGAAGGAAGTAATTCCGATGCATAAGCACGGAAAGACTATTGGATTTGTGATCGGTCAGGTTTTACAGGTTTGATGAAAATTTGATGATGAATGTCATACATTGCTTTAAGTCACAACGTATTAATTTGTGTCCTACTCAAATTAAATCATAAAATTATTCTAAGTATGAAAGTTGTTAGTTCCTTTGTATCTAATTTGCTAAGATGTATTCTTACTTCCATGCCAAGAAGAATTTGTTTCTTGACCTTTGTGTTGTTCCATGTTGACATTTATTAACGCGATTAATTATTGCATTTAAAGTGTTTCATAGTGTACTAATACATTGACAGAGAATTATACTAATGTACGTTAGGACACAGATGATAAAATATATTGAAGTAAAATAAAAAGACTTAAAATTGATTGTAAAGAGACAATTTTAAAACTCTGAAGGAAGTATGTGCTAATGTGTTGTGGCAGGAAACTACTGCTGTAGACAGCGTTAATATTAATTCACAATTACTAGAAATAAGACAGAGGGTCAGACTATAGTTTCAGGACTTTCTATATTTACGGCTTCACACTCCCTTTACACAAGCACCATAATGTTAATTCTACCAAACAAAATTGCTGTTGCTGTCCTTTCACTGAATTAGTTTTTCTGGCCCATAGTTGTCCAGAAAATATCTCTGACCCCACATATCTTCAGTCTGACCTGTGGTTGTCCCCTCGTATCATTTTGTGTCTTGCCTGAATTACCAGTGTTGCTGGCTTTCTCCTGTTGAACACCCACTGGAGTGTTTAAAAATACACACCTTAAAATCAAGTTCACTGTTGCTCTGAGCCTGTCTCCTTCAACTAAAATGCCAACTAAAACATTTACTGTAAATGAAGAGAAATCTTATTCCCCTCCTTAGTTTCCAAAAACCTGTGTTTGTGTGTCTTTTTCTGCTAGATGATAAAGGTTTTGCAGTATAACAACCCTCAAAGTGCCAGTGTCTATCTACCACCACCAGAGGTCTGTTTAATTTCCTATTATTGCCCAGTTGATTGTGTGTTGCTGTCAAGGTTCAACTTTGCCATAGTGGGTCCAATAAAACAGAGGTGCTGCTTACCTCAGACCCAAGTTTATTTGATTTGGTAACATATATAACCACTGTGATTATATGTTGCATACATTCTGTATGTGAAAATCATAAATCCAAATTTTCTCCATTTGATCAATTCATAACTACTTGACAACAGGAGTGCATGAAAATGGTAAATTAATTGTCTGATGTCTGCATTGTTTTTGAACAGGATTCCCAAGACAGCTCGGATGGCATCCCATCTGCACCCCGCATGACAGGCAGTCTGGTGTCCGATCGTAGCCATGACGACATTGTCACCCGGATGAAAAATATAGAGTGTATAGAGCTGGGACGTCACAGACTGAAGCCGTGGTACTTTTCGCCATACCCACAGGAGCTCACTGCATTGCCCATCCTCTACCTCTGTGAATTCTGCCTCAAGTACCTCAAAAGCCTCAAGTGTCTACAAAGACATTTGGTAAGAAATGTCATTAGTCTGTTGTTGTCTTAAGCCCTTAATCTCGTCCTCCATAGATTGTTGCATGTTACGCTCATCCTCTCATATTTCATCCCTGGCAGACGAAATGTAATCTAAGACACCCTCCAGGCAACGAGATCTACCGCAAAGGCACCATCTCATTCTTTGAGATTGACGGCAGGAAAAACAAAGTTAGTGATTACATTTTCCTTTATTGTGATGACTTTCAATTGTATGTGCTTTTTTCCTTTTGTCTCAGGGTTCCCATGGGTTCTTTAAAAAAAGGGTAGAACCCAATAATAAAGATGAAGAGTCCCGATCCGATACTTCTATAATGTTTTTTTTTTTTTAAATGGAGATCCACTAAACAGATCCAGGATGTCCCTTTGTTTTATTTACTTCATTTTTATTTATTCATCCGATCCAAGTGGTGAGTGTCAAGGCTGTGGTTTCACTGCCACTCCCCAGCTCATCTAATGAACCTGGGTCAGACAAACCAGACCCTGGCTGTGGCAGTGAAACCACCCGCTGTGATGCTCGGCCTGTGTTGATTCTCTATGGCTCATTTTGTGAAGCACCTCTTTGATTGTGGTCTTTCTCTTCTTCATTGATTTAACACTCTTTTTCTCAAAACCTTTTTCTCTGTTCCAGCCTGAGCTATCTCAACTTTTCCGATTTTATTTTTGTCCATCTTCTCTCTCATTTAACCACTTCTTGCTTTGCCATCCCTACCTACTAATCCTGTTGTTCATTTCGTTATATGTTCTAGATAATTTACTGTTATATATTTGTAGATTTTTCGTCTGTACATGAAATTCTGTGATTACAAGCCTAATTTTTTCCAACACGTTCCACCGGATTGCCCCTCAGCCCCTCCCATTAAAAAAAACATGTTTGACATGTATCGACATGAATGATAGGCAGTGAGTTAAATATTTACAATCTTTTCGTAGAACCCAAAAAATAGAAACCTCCTTGAGGTGTATTTGTTTCTTTTTATTTTGTTTCGGACACACATTTTAGCCACGTTTCCACTAGTATCAGCTCTACCAAATTCTACCTGATTCTACTTGCTGTGGTGCATTTCCACTACGAAAAAGGACCTGGTCCCATGGTATCTGGTCCTAGATTTTTGGTGTCTACTTTACTGAGGTTTCAACAGGTCCCAACTGATACTATAACATGATGTGTAGACACTGATTGGTGGAGTTGTTGCTGCATCATTGAGTCATCAACGTGGGACCTGCCACTTTAAAAAAAAAAAAAAAAGATTTGGAGTTAAAGTAAACAGAATCGTAAGCTATATTCAGTCCACAATACAATAATGGCGGTCCACAAAACAACACCGCAGCTGGTCGTGGAGGTTGAGATATTTCTGACTTTGATGGCTGAAGGGAAAACAATTCACGCAAGCTTGATGATTCCTCGCGATGATGTCCAGGTACCAAAGTATCTGTGTGGAAACGCTCTGAAGGTATAGTGCGTGATCCCCGAGCTGAATCAATTGGAATTTAGTAGAGCTGATACCATGTGGTGGAAACACAGCTTTTGTTGGTGCCTTTTTCTTTGACACTTCCTTATGTTTTTTCCAGACATATTCCCAGAACCTTTGTTTAATTGCAAAGTGTTTTCTGGACCACAAGACCTTGTACTATGACACAGACCCTTTCCTCTTCTACGTAATGACAGAATACGACCCCAAAGGCTTCCATATAGTGGGGTACTTCTCAAAGGTACAGTATGTTCATAATGATGTATGTAGCCACCATAAAATAGGGCTCCAAAAACATAACTGACCCTTTACTCTCTGCATACAGGAGAAAGAATCAACTGAAGATTATAATGTGGCCTGTATCCTGACCCTACCCCCATACCAGCGGAGAGGCTATGGAAAACTTCTCATTGAGTTCAGTAAGTGACTAATTAATTCTGCCTCATTCTACTGTACTAAATGGAAGCAGCCCATATTCATTCTTGGGTGTTTGTAATTGCATAAATTACCAAAAAAAAGTATCTAAAGCCAGTATATGTGTATGTCTTTTTGGATGCCAAAGAGATATGATCCAAAACAAACAAAAAGTTCAAAGAAAATCGACTCACGAGACACAATAAATGTAACAAGTAGTGACTGAACAAAATGTTTACAGTTTTGGAAATGAGTATTACACAGCTCAACAGTTGTCATAAATGTAACTTTTAAATGTTCTTGTGTGCAAATGTAAATCTAAAACCCGGCAAAATACATACATTTGTTTTATGTATTTAGTAATGGAATGAAGTGTATTTAAATTGATAAACAACAAAAACAATGACATTCCAAGACTTGTGAAATTAATTTCTATTCTTAAAAAATATTTTTCCATCTCCCTATACTTGTCTAGGTTCCTATTACTTTAATTTACCATCCAAAAATAAAAATAGTTAATTTGTTTGCATTGTTCTGTAATTTACTCCCATTGGTTGTATTTTCTTTTCTTTGAGCCCAATAAATGTATGAACTATATTAATATTCTTTCAATTAAATTTAATATATACTTCTCAGATCATATTTGCTCTTTCTATAATTCGGAGTGACTTCCATTTTGCTTGAAACATATTATTTTATAATGGATTGAAACTTTGCAAAGCATCCAAATTCTATATGCTAAGTTTTAAATGGTTGTCAAAGTTGTAATAATGGTAAGTTTATTCTGTCAGTGAGGGCAAATTTAAATAATTTATTAGAATTTCCAAAACTCTTCAATTGATCTGTTTTTTTTTTTAACTGTTAACTGTATATTTATCAGGTTATGAGCTCTCTAAGGTAGAAGGAAAGACGGGAACTCCTGAAAAGCCACTTTCTGACCTTGGTCTTCTGTCCTACCGCTCCTACTGGTCCCAAACCATCTTGGAAATTCTCATGGGCCTCAAACCTGACAACGGGGAAAGGCCTCAGATAACCATTAAGTATGTTACCTGTTTTCACTGTTTGTAATAAAATGTAACAACAGTAAATTGCCTAGTTGACACCATCTACTACCTTTTTTTAAATCTTACATTGTGTTTATTTTCACAGTGAGATCAGCGAGATCACGAGTGTAAAGAAAGAAGATGTTATTTCAACGCTGCAGTACCTTAACTTGATCAACTATTACAAGGTGAGACAGAAATGACTGCATCCATAACATGGTCTGAGTCCTACACTTGCAACATTTTCTGGCAATATCTTGTCAAGTTTTTCACATGGTGTCCTAAAAAGTACTGAATGGTCCAAACACTGCTAGTGGATATCTTTTATGTGAATGTGATAACTTGGAAAATATTCGGTTTAGAAATTCCATGCTTTCCATATAAATTAATATAATGGAGAGGAAGAACTGATTCGGTTTTGGACAATTTACCATTCTTAGATTGCCCGTGAGGGGCAGCTAAAAAGTTTAGTCACTAAACACTCTTTGTCCATATCTCTGGAATTATTTGTCTGATTGACTTCAAATCAGGTGCAAATGAAAGGTGACACCTTTCACCATGACATGACAAAGGATCAGGGGCATTCAAGTATATACCCTTAGCCAGCGTTTCATATGATGTCAGCCTAGTTTGATTTAGTGATGGAAATTCGGTCTCTTTTTCGGGAGCCAGTTCTTTTGGCTCTGCTTACTAAAACGTTAACCGCTCCAATGTTGCATTTCCATGTATCTGGATCATTCAGTCACTGTTAGTGCTGGTGGACCCCAGAGCAATTTTCCAGCATATTGTCACCAGTAGTGCACACAAAATCCTCATTTAAATTAGGGCCGTCTCTAAGACTTGGCATCTGTTGTAATTTGCACAAGTGATCTTTCTGAATCATGTGCAAACTGTGGTTCCACCCCATGCAAAATTCTAGATTGTGCACGCAAAGTAGCCCATAGCGTCTGTGTAAACTTTCTCCCTCCCTGCTGTTCATGTGCTACTTTGTTGTGCTGTGTGTGTTTATTCCCTCCCCACACATCGTGACCAATGACAATTTCCTTTAACAGAAAATTGACAAGAAAAAATAATCTGCTCTCAATTGGTTCTTGACAACAGGAGCTGACTGCTGTCATTCACTTCAAAGAACCAAGAACCTGTCTCATCACTAATTTCATATTTTAGTTTTACATAAAACATTCATATCACTGGATAAAAATCTAATTTCATAATAACTTGGAAGTGGCTGCTCCTTAACTGTATTCTTAATATTGGCTAAACCGAGAAATGTGTGAATGAGAATTGGTTCATAGTCATTACTACTTTCATCAGAGAACAGGAGTAATTAAACTGATGAAAGGTGGTTATTAAATCCAGATTGGTTTGAAAATATTTGTCACAAATCATGTTTATAAGTACACTACTTAACCTCTGTTTCATCAAGTATAATTTTTTTAACCAAATAAAATGGACTACATGTGTATAAATGAAAATTAAATATCTATATGAATTAAATTCAAAAGTCACAAATATTTAACTCACGATTCTGATCATCTTCTTGCTGTTTGAAAACACTGAAATTGTATTATATACATTTCTTTCTTTTTTTTTTAAAGAACGTTCTTTTTGAAGTATTCAAATTAAAGATATATTTGAATGAATTTGTATTGTATGAAAACACAACAAAGTCACATTTTAAATGTGAAAAGAATGAATGTCACTGTCTGAAACTTGACTTAATTTTGTTTGTTAAATTCAGGGTCAGTACATCCTGACACTGTCAGAGGACATTGTGGATGGCCATGAAAGAGCGATGCACAAGAGACACCTTCGTATAGATCCAAAATGCCTTCACTTCACACCTAAAGACTGGAGCAAGAGGGGCAAATGGTAGACCCACCCTGGTTCAGTCGATCTCCTCAGCCCTCGGCGAGCCTAAAGGCTGACAATGGATCAGATAAACCTTTCATTAAGCTGTTCCATCACCAAGATGACTCCTCAAATGTAAAACAAAACTTTTATTGTAAATACTCATTATATGTGGTCAATTTTCAGAACTCTGAATCCTTAGGGGTAAAGTAGACACTGGTTAATAAACACCACACAGTAAAACATCACATCTATGTAAAAGATCACAGTGTGTTATAAAGGGATCAAGTGTCTGTTAAATAAAATCCCAAAATGGAAAAAACACTGATGAAAATGACACAGCTATTAGAAGTGTTTTTGTTTACATCCTTTGTAGCTGCCACAACAAGAAGTTGTTACATCGTTGTTACATCCAAGTCAATTTACAATGTGGATCTAGAAACTATCAGCAGCTGATTTGAACAGGTAGAAGAGAATTAAATTGCCAAAGCAAAGCACTCCAGAATTTAGTTACTGCTGTTTGTCAAAATGTCATACATGTTAGTAAATGAAGTGACACTAAGGAGGAGAACACACTACTTTACAGTTGAAGTCAAAGCCGTAGTTTCAGTGTGTCTGACGTGTGGTAAAGATCAGGTGTATAATGTAATGTGTAATCGGATGGAGTCATATTTTGAGATTGGTTGTGATGAGTCACATTTTTCTGTAGAAGTAAAGTTGATTCACATTTAGATGTTCACATACACATCAGCAGAAATGTTAAGGTTATTCTTCTGGAGTGCCTGAACTCTTGCTCTAGTGTCTCTACTAACAGGAAGTGCAGAAGCAAATTGCAAGGAATGCCCTGACTGTCACCATCATCGCATCAAAATGATAAATAATCAGATGAAAACACAAAACCCTTGGATGTACATGGAGTTTCAGTTGCTCAACATGTTTTTCTTCCACAGTACCTGTACTGTTTTTCCACTTTTCCATGTTGGACTTATTTATACTCTGTGATCATGCTGATGGATATAACTACATATTGTTTTAATCCCCTGTTATGACCATATGTACACAATGTACAATGAGACAAATCAACCTCCTAAGTATCTTTATGTTTCCTGTAACTGTACATATTGAACCTGATTGTAAAAAAAAAAAAAAGTATGCTTAGAAGAAATAAGCCATGTTGAACTGTTAGAGGAATGTAAATTATGTGTACAGTTGTCTTTAAATTTTTTTTACTCAGTGTAAACTAACAGGCCGCACAATATTGCTAGGAAAAGACAGAAAGTGATATCTTTGTTTGACATTGTGTTTTATGTTTACATGTCTCAAAGGATGTTGGATTTAGTATAAGTGGAACAGTGGAGAGTATGATTTGAACATTTGATATGAGAATCTTGTTGAATTCATAAAAAAAAAATTCATACAAACTCCAGATGTGTGTCTGATGTGTTGTAGTTTACACTCTTTTTATTTGGGCGTTAATGGTTGACATCTAGAAATATTGTTGATGTTTTTAAAGGACACAATAAGATATTATTTACACTTTATCCTTAAAACCCGGAAGTTTGAGTCACTAATGAAAAAAATGGTCAAATACTGGTTAATGTCATTTCTAAGATATTCTTGAGTAGAAATGCTGAGAATTAGAGAATTGATTTTTACTGAGGATCATCTCCGCTACCAGATCACCTTCAAAATGCCACACAATACATTTATTTTACACGATCTGTCGAATGGAAGATTTACAAATAAAACTATATATGTATAATAACATCATATACATTGAAAACAGCTCAACAGCATTTGTCATTGGTTTTCCAGTTCATCATGTTAAACTAAGATTTGGCACATTTTAACTGGTCCTGTTGTGATCGTACTCCAGATGACGGGGACAGGCTTGGTCAGCTGGAAGTGTCTAGTCTGGGGACACACAGGTGGTGCCTGCATGAAGGTGTAGTTCCGCAGCTACAGGTGTAACTGGGCTGTCCTATTTAGGAGTACCACAGCCCACTCCAAAAGCAGACGCTCCTAGAAAAGATGCGGTTCTTATTTATTTATTGTTGCTGTCTCTCACGAGGAAGTCTTCAAATTACATCCCCACCAATGTGAACATCATGATTACTCCCATGGCACCATCACACCAAGGATTGAGGGATCTTTCTAACACAAAGTGAACCCAAATGCTCGGACCACAAGCCCCTGCCAATGATGGGCACATTTAATCTCTGAGGCAGATCATTTTCTAAACTATGGCAGACCCGTGATATAAAAAATGAAGTTTATGAGTACCTGAGCTTGTCAATGTCAAATTTGAGTTTGTGGGGTCTTAGTTACATGTATGCTTTAGTTTTTCCTTCTGTTTTCTTTCTTCTTTTATATCACGTCCACATTATTGATGTGACAAACCATATGCCTCTGAACCTAATACCTAAATATAACTGTGGACACTTTAATATGTCACTGTGGACACTGTGGACACTTTAATATGTCACTTTAATAATCCCTTTTAGACTAAAATGTAGAATTTAAAAAATAAATGAATCACTGTGGAGAAGCTGTCATGAGGTCAGTCATAAGGGGTTACTTGTATGAAATGCAGGTCAAAATCTGGCAGAACCCATGTAAGATATTAGTTTTGAAGTGTTAATAAATGCAATACATGTATTCAAAGGAATGACAACATAAACTACATTTTCTCAACATGTAACACAATATAGAAAAACAACCTAGATACAAAAAAAAACATTGTTAAACAAATTACACTAATCATTTCAGCCATGTTAAGTGGAAGAAAAACATGTATGAATTATTTTTTTAAGTAAAATATACAAATTCTAGGATTATAAAACACATCTTGGTGTACATAACCTGTGGCAAAAATCTCAAAGTAAAAAAAAAGTGTTGCAGAAGTTCGTGTGGTGGCCACGAGGGGGCAGCAGAGCCACTCCATCTGCTCGTGTATCTATAATGACATTACCGCCGTTCAGACCACAGCAGAGACAGAAGGATGAGAGATGCACGTTAAAGTCAAATGTAATCATCCAGCTCTGGTGACTTTTTCCAGCTCTGTTAGAGTCAGGTAAAAACTGACAACACATATATACAAGAGTGAATTTGTTTAAGACAGATATTCAGTGAGCTAAGCAACTAAACGCGTTCTGCTCCATGTGACTGGACGAGGAAAGGTAGGCTAATGTTTATATTCCTGCGAAATAATGGCTCTAAAAAGCCGTAATACGTCAGATATGTGTCCCCTGTGTAGCTGAGCATCATTTGTTTGCAGTGAATATCATTTTCCCCTCAATCATGTTCGGTATTGAATTACCAGTCTGTGGAGATGTGGTTACAGTGTGTCTGTGGTGAAGCCGATCCCACTGTTAGTTCCCGCCCATTTTCAGTCCACACCTGGCAGTCTCACCATCCCCACGAGGACAGGAATTTCACACTAATCTAATATCCTTACCTCAGAGCTCATTGAAACGCACAGCGCGCGCGCATACTCGTTTACATTTGTAGTAGTAGCCATTGGGTAGTGAGTGTAAACTTTTATCTTTGTTTTAAAAATATAAAATAAAAATAATAATTGTAATAAAAAAAAATTAAATACAAACATTTAAACGTAAAAATGAATGAGTAAATACAATAACACTAATTTTAAAAATACAATAAATGAATAAAAACTGAATACAATAATTATAAAATGTAATTACATTTAAAAATAAATACAAATTAATGAATAAATACAAAAACAACAATTTTAAATACAATAAATAATATAAAAAATATATAGAAATAAAATTGAAAAAATCCATAAAAATCTATACATTTTTATTTTGTTTTTTTAGGAAACACATCTTCAATCCTTTGAAGAATACATCTTTCACTTTACACCTGTTTACGTCATGCTTTATAGGGACTTCCGGAAAAAAATAAATTAGGTTAGATTATAGGGCCACGTCATTTCTATTTTACAAGTGCTGACCTTTATTTATATTTAACCCTTGTGGGGACCTGAGTTTTGGTCCTCATACTATCAGGGGTCCCCATGGTGTGACTGTGTAAACATATCAATGCCCCCATAAAGATAGGAATACACACATGTATACTCGTTTACATGTGTCATGAGGACCGAGTTTGTAATCAAATAGCTATTGGGTAGTGATTGTAAACACTTTTTTTTTTCAATAATATAAAATAAAAAGAATAATGATAAAATTTTGAAAATTAAATTAAATTAAATTAAATAAAAAAATATCAATGAATAAATAAATAACAAATAATTGTCATTAAAAAAAGTACCTAATAATATATTTTTAAAAATTAGAAATGAATAAAAACTGAAAAAATAAATAAGACAAGTACCTAATTAAAAAAAACATCAACATAAATACTTTTTATTAGGTAAACATATCTTCAAACTTTTGAAAAATACATATTTCACTTTGCACCTGTTTCCCCCCATACTTTATGGGGATTTCCGAAAAAAAAAAACCCAAATTCATAGGGCCACAGCCACACCATTCTATTTTACTAGTGTAGACCATTATTTATATTTAACCCTTGTGAGGGACCTGAATTTTGGTCTCCACTCAATCAGAGGACTTGTATGTTTTACAACATGCAACAGAAATGATCATTTAATAATATTTCACAATAATGATTGGTTGAACAATAGGTCTTCTCTGACAGGACGTTTTGACCTTTTTTTTTTTCGCTGGTTGGAAATATCTCTTCCACATGGTGTCACTGTAGCACTGGTACTCGTTAGAGGCATTTTTTTTTTAAATTTCCTTCTTATTAATAATAATTTCAGGAGATTTCAGGAGACAGTCACAACTCAAAGTCAGACACTGACATGTGATACTATAATCAGTGTAAAACAAACACTGATTCAGTGTTAATCCAAAAATGAAACTCACTGAATCAACATCGAAAGTTAACATTGATTTTCCTTGAAATAATGTTTTATCTACGGCAGAAGATCAGTCAAGATGGACACAAAATCAATATTAGGTCATCTTAAATTCAGTTTTAACATTGAATCAACATTGAAACTACATCAAATCTTGTTGTTTTTGTTTAACAGGATAATGCAAAGGCTGTGTGCAGCTGCAGATGATGTGATTCTGAAGCAAAATCTCTTTTTAATTCAATTCAGTTAAATTTAAAGGACTTTATTTATCCATTAGGAACTTAATGAGTGGGAAAATATCAGTGCAACCACAAAAGAACACACATAATTCCACATCTGTACAAACATACCTATGCATCTGTAAGGGAAATGCTTTTAAATGTGAGGAGTAACTTCCATTAATAATAAAAAACTATAATAATAAAAAGGTATAAAATAAATAATACATCTTTCAGTGAAATGTTTTACTTATTTGTGCCATAAATGTACTATGTAGCAGAGGTGGGTAATCCCAGGTTCATCAAGTCAAAGTCCTGCCATGTATTGGTTCCAACCTGTTCACTGAACCAGTCCACTCTGATGAGCACAATGCCTTATCCAGGTAAATGGGATAATTAGTGGAATCACCTGTGTTCAGTGAACCGGTTTGAACCAGTACATGGCAGGACTTTGACTTGATGAACCTGGGATTACCCACCTCTGCTATGTAGTGTATAGGTGCACCTTCTACACCTTGACATAGTTCAAACACTGTCATAAAAATGAAATAAACACAAATAAAGGCTCATCACATCAACACAAACAGAAACTTAACTATGAGAGACTCAGATGTTACCACTGTTCAACATGTTAACAGGCTGAAATTGGTATTTTATATATATATATATATATATATATATATATATATATATATATATATATATATATATATATATATATATATATATATATAGTAATATTAGTATTACTACTAAAGAATTATCCTACCCTGTGTAATGTTCTCACATTTAGAATAAGTTAGCCACAAAATCACAATATTGTGTATTTATACAGTACAGTGCAAAGGTCTTTGGGCATCTTTTGCTTTGTTGTTTTTGCAGGGTTCTAAATAGTGTAAATATTTATTCATACATTTCTCTATTATTTAACATTAAAATGCAGGGAACATATATATGCAAATATGTGCACACAACACACGGGAGAATAAAAATAAACAGCTCTCCCCACACTGAAGTCAGTATGTGTTGTGACCTCTGTTCCTGTGACAAAATTCCATCTATGTGTAAATGGAACCACATCTGTAATATTAGAGCAGTGGATTACATAATATCTGTAAAACAACAACACATAAAAACATTACAAACATAAAGGGAGGTAACACTAAATATGTGACTCAGTCTATAGAAGCAACGTTTTACATTTCTTTTTGTATTTTGAAATTTTGAAACCGCAAATGTCATTCTTTAATAAAAAGACTAAACATAAGGTAAAAATAAACAAACAAAAAAAATAGTTTTGACAGTTTTGAGTTTTTTTGTGTGTATGACAGATACACATGTAACCTGCTAAAACAAAAGCCTAATGGTGACCTAAGACCTTTACACTGTACTATATGTTGTTAGGCATTTTTGAATATTTTTCCTTATTTTTGATCAGAGTTTTAAGGTGACTTTTGATATACAATAAGGGTTACATATAATATAATTTGCTACATTACATACGACAGGGTCATGACATAAGCACATATTATAATTGGCACTGTGTAAGTACACAGCCACCCATAAAGTTGGAATAATTGTTTTTTCAGATGTATTTCTCTTTTTATTCTTATTTATACGTATCAGTCATCACCGTCCCATTTACACTTTATCTATCAAGAATTAATTAATTAATTGTCATAATCATTTCATGAAAAGAGGTAAATATATTTTATTCCACCTTTATGGACAATAGTGTACAACTAAACTGAATTTGACTGATACTGTAGATAGGAGGTGATGTAAAATAGAAAACCAATAAAATAAAAAAGCTTTGAAAATCTGGGCTCATTTTGCCAAATGAATGGAGTTCCTTTATGCTATTTCCAAAAATGTGCCAAAAGAAAGCACAACATATGTATATAAATGAATGTTTTGGCCTACATACACTGAAAACAATATAACTATATGACCTCATGTTTAATCACAGTTATCTCAGTTAGTATTTTATAGAATTGTATTGATTAAAGCCATTACCATAACTATTTTCTCCCCTGTACTGTTTATACCCAAATCCACTGATGAATACAAGCTGAGTTATGAATGTTTTCTAAACTGTTTAACTATTATCAACTAATACCACTGTTTTTGGTTGTCTTATCTGTTCAGGACACATTCTACCAACAACGCAGGCTCCCACTCTCTGCCTCCACCCCCTCCTTCGCCGCTCTGAGCTTGACCAGAGCGTCTGACCCTGTAGCACACACACAGCCATATGGTACAGCCAGGACGAGACCTCACCCAGTCATTAGGGGGATGGTGCTGGACACTTAGCCCTACTGCTGCTGTGGAGGTTAAAGCAGCAAGAATCTTCTCCTCATCTTCCTCTGTTAAGCATCATGCAAAGGTTTACCCCAATTCACAGGTATTTCTTTTATTTTTTGCTTTTGAAACACGGGGTTGGAAAACACAGTGTGTTATGTATAACAACCCACTGCTGCACTCTCATTGTTTTTGAGCAGGTTGATTGTTTGTTATGGTCTGGACCCTTACAGTCTACGTTTGGGGAGTACACAAAGGTCTCCACAAATAAACAAACTGACAAATACACACACACACACACACACACACACACACAGTGTCATTTTCACCTTTGCCCCTGAGGCTTTATCTCACTGTTGCAGAATTGTCGTTTGTGGCACAGAGCAAATTAGTCATTAAATGAACATTTCTAGTGCAATTCATTATTCTAACGGGTAGAGATAAGGCATACTAAAAGGCAGATTGTGGGAGATGACTTGTCTTGATATGACATTGCATCAGCTCCTGCGTTGCAACATTTATTGTTCTTACACTTTAAATTGTTATTATGCAGCAATTTTTTTGTGCGTTCTCAGTCTTGCCGGTGAAGCATTTTAGATTTCAGCCTGAGACCCAGAGAGCTGTGGTGTTGGCCGCCGCTGTCCGTTGCTGCCTAAACCTCTCTCTCTCTCTCTCTCTCTCTCTCTCTCTCTGTCTCTGACAAGGAGATGAGGAGGGGGGAGGAGAGAGAGCCTGTGTGTGTGTTGAGAGAGAGAGGAGGAGAAAGAGGGGGTTGGCTTTAGTGTGATGTGAATGGAATAGAATCAGCGCGAGAGGGAGAACGAGGGAGGAGGACAGCACAAATCAACCTGCCTCTTGACTTAACAACAGAATAGAGGAACCGGCAGACACAGATCGGGAAGTGTGTGCTGTTTGGGTTTTTTTTGTGTTGTTATTATTTTTGGAGAGAGGAAGAGATCGTAAGACAGGAGGAACTGACGGTGAAGGAGAAAGAGCCTCACCGTGGAGATAGATAGCAGAAAAATGCTGTCATGGGGAGAGACGGGGAGGGAGTCGACAGAGAGGAACAGGATGAAACAAGGCAGGGTCGAGCAAAGCTGAAATGTGGAGGTAAGCCTTTTCTCTTTTTGCATCGAGGTTACACGGAATTCACATTCCAGCCTCCCTGAGCTCTCTTTCTGATGATAATGAATCCAGATGGACAGCTCTGTACACCACATACCTCTGTAAAGGCATGCATATGCTCCTATGATCACACAATCCAACCAGAGACAATGTATGAGAATGGCATAGGATGTGAAATGTAATACCTTGGAGCTTGTCCTTCCTTTGCCTCACTACTCTATATTGTTAGCTCTTAACAATATAGTGTCCATGTGGTTCAGTGAACTGAAGTGGACATACTACTTACACGCGATGTTGTAGGCTTGAATCCAGCTTGCAACCTTTGTCGCATTTCATGCCCCCCCCCCCCACCTCCCCCGACACTAACCCCCACATCTTTCCTGTCTCTCTCCATTGTGCACTGTCCAACAAGGCAGATTTGTCTTGAGAAACGGTGTTATGACATCCTCAAGAAGCCACTGCAAAACGCCACTGTAGAACACTGCAGGACTCAGAGACGAGGAGGGCAAGGTGGATGGATGGAGCTGGGGATGGAGGGACAGTGAGAGAATGAAAGACAGACAGAGAGAAAGGGATGAGCTAAAGATGCAGGAACAAAAAAGGGGAGTAGGATTTACTCCAGATACATATTCCCAAAGACACAAAAAGCCTTCAGCCTCATCTGTGTGTCTATGTGTGTGTGTGTGTGTGTGTGTGCAGGGGATTTGTGTGGATAAAGAGGATTGCATGTGGTGTGCACAGACAATGATGGAATGGAGAACCACAACCGGAATTGGGGTGTTGTTTTCAAGGTGGCAGAAAAAATGAGGGATGCGGGAGTCAGGCCCCCCTCCTCCCTCTGTCCCTCCTCACCCCCCCCGCCACCCCTCTTGCACTCCTTAATTTAGGATAGGGCTGTGTGTTTACGAGTTATTAGGCTTTGAGGGGATGGATAAGGCTGTTGATAGGAAAGAAAGACAGGGATGGAGGACTGGAGGGGAAAGAGACAAGCAGCAACAGCTTACATAAGCCAGTGCACTCAAAGGATGGGCCATTTAATTTATATTGAGCCGCATGGTTCTCCATGCAATTTGGTGTTCACTGTGGTTGACATTAGCATTTTAAAAGACAAAATGCTTCTTGTCCTGATATGATGGACAGAGTCACTGCAGAATAGAAACGTGTGATTGTATAATTTAACTTGAGGGTATTGTGTTTGTTTCTGGACAAAGTGATAGGAGGGAATGATGTAATCAGGAATGATTTTAAGGTGTGAAAGACAATCCTCGTTTGACTCTGTCTGCAGTTATTCTTTATGGGAAATATAAAGTATGAAAAGTGCGCCTGTCAGACTCACCTTGTGAGAGGTGCTGACATAATGGTGCTAACAGTATGCAGCCCATTTATCCAACACAACGCTTCTGACTTGTTCTGCTGCCATCCACTGCAATACAGTATTTATTTTTTTTAAAAACATACCCATCGCCAGCAGTCCGTAGATATGTGTTATGTAAGAATAATTGAACATCTAAAACCAAAAATTGCCAGAAGCCTTTGTGCCTCTCCTGTATTTGTCCTAAAAATAACAACAACAAAAATTGTGTTTTCTAAGACAAATGTTGAGATTTACTTGTTTAGACGTTTACTTTATCATCTCCTATTGATAAATTAAACGACTAATACCAGGAACACTTACATGTATTATGATATGAGATGAAAGGCATCTTGAATTAAGGCTTGAACCAACATGGATTAATTTCTCTATTAATTGATTAATTGGTTAATTAGCTGACATGTATAATTGTTTAAATCATAATTTCTCTGAAGACTGGATGACAGGCTGTAGTGGGAGCATTCCATTTATAAGACTACAAGAGTAGACCTAAGATATTCAGATTACTTTCAAGAAATTTTCACATTTCAAAAACTGAAACCAGACAATACGATCTGCCGTCAAGACAGTTTTAAGTTGGAATAAACAGTTAGCTGTTATTTGTTTGACAGTTTTGGGGTATGAGCCAATTTTTACATGCTTGATACTCATTCAATAGGAACTTATTACATGAAATTGTTGTTAGTGGCCTAATTTGAGGCACTACCGCTATTTAACATGTTTAATATGTGAGTTTAAGTAAATGTTAGTGAACCCTAGATAACAAGGCTATCTGATCCCATGTATAGATAAGCAGAAAAAGCAATTCAGTGTGGTGTATTTTTACTACTGTCCTTGATAGCTTACTGTATGGGTGTGTGATCCTCAGAAATGCTTCAGCAGGACATGAGGGACTCACCCAGTTTCAGCTTCAGGAGGAGGGGAACAGAGGTGGAAACTATCAGATCGATTGGCTCTGTTTTATTTCCTGCACCAAACCGGAGCCATGTGTGGGTCAAGTTGTGGATTTAGATTTGGCTGTCACTAGGCTCAGTCTTTATTTCCCACTATAGAAGAAATGCCTTGAAAACAATCTTAAATACTCATTTAGTCACTGTTTATTCAGAAATCATCACTGTCTTGTTGTTGTTTGCTCTTTGTAAATGCAGGTGGAGAAGTAATAAGACTGTGTGTTTTTCACTGAATAACGATCACAACATTTTTTTAGAAGCAGTTATGCAGGAAGACTGAGATTGTATCCACACCACAACCAGGCTGATACCAGCTGAAGCTATTTCTGGGGTAGGATTTTAACTTTAGCTCATGTTGTTTGGCCTGTATCTGTATAAAATGATACTGTGACTGCTAAAAGGACTCCCTGTCCACTGAGCATCAGCTTTGGCAAATTGCTGACAAGAGTCAACAATCAGCAGACCTCTGTCGACAGACTGTACAAGGGATGACAGTGGTAGGTGCAGAAAACTTAATGTGCTGCACTATAAATAATCAAAAAGAAGACAAAATGACCCATAAGCTATGAACTAAGTAATCTGAATGTTTTTGTCATCAGTCTTTGAGCTTTACTTTAATCACTTGCAAAGTTACCAGGCAGATTTAGCTTTGGTCTGAGTCAGCATCGTGTCATCCCTCTCATTTGGAGCAATTTTGCATGGCTACACCCAGGCAGGCTCCCTGTGGGGGCTCAGTGAGGAAGGCAGTTGGACAGGCGGAGTCTTGCCTTCTTCAGATGGCAGGATGCCGGCAGCGTAAGGCCACTGGATGGATCCTCTTAGCTTGTGCTCTTTGTTGTCACCTGTCCCCAGTGGCCAGGGCCCTTAATGGAAGATCAGCTTCTCTTTAGTTTTGCAGTTTTGAATGAGACTGTTGCCCTTTTGTAGCCTTTTCCTGCAGCGCAACATTTCACAATTAAAAGAGCAGAAGAAATGTATTTCCAAAATGTGACAGAATGACTCATTCGGCTTGTTGAGCAGAATGGGAGCTGAGACACATTAGTATGACAATCATTCGTTGAGATTTTTTTAAAATTACTATTTGGAGATTTACTTTTGTCTTTATGAATTATAGTATATTGGTAAATGTCTATCTTTAACAGCAACCACTTTCTGTGCAGAATACTGTTAGATTTTTCAAACTGCACTGGAGGATAAGAGAAAGTAGCATATATGACATAACTATTTTTTTTAAGTTATTGTAATACAAAATCAGGAATGAACCAAGAAGCACTCGAGGTGTTAAGTATATAATTGCTGTTCATGGAGAAAAACATAATAAAACCTATTTAAACAAATTATATGGTAATAACAGCCTTGATCAATATTATACATTAGACCAGAGGTTTCAGCCATGCAGGTTTCAATCTGGCCCATGGGATGAATTTGCTAGGCTGTGGAAGTTCACGTTCCACATACACACCAATATGATTTATAGCAGGGGTCTGCAACCCTGGTCCTAGAGAGTCGCTATCCTACATGTTTTAGACGTGTTCCTCTTCCAACACACCTGACAGTCATTATCAGTCTTCTGCAGAGCTTGATGATAAGCTGATCATCTGAATCAGGTGTGTTGGAAGAGGGATACATGGAAAACATGCAGGACAGCAGCTCTCTAGGTCCAGGGTTGCAGACCCCTGATCTATCAATCTACCTATCTTAAATAATGATGTAATGTAAAGAAAACAACATTTCATTATGTCTATCAATAATGACAGCATAACATTTTGTCTTATTTTAGTGCAAAATATTTACATTTAGAAACAATAAAATGTGAATAATCTGAATAAATATGAACAACCTGAAATCCCAAAAGATTTTCACTGTCTTCTGCCTGTTACTAAGTGTTTAGTATCTTTGTAAATCCAATCCATAATACACATGTATAAATGATAAGCTGAGGCATAATATTGTTCAAGAATGCACTTATTTTTCTGATAAAATGTCTTTTTCCCCCACGTTATTCACATCTTTTTTGTTTAGATAGTTTATAAAGTAAGTATTTTCATAATTTAAAGTTTTTTGGTTTTTTTTACACTAAAACAAAGACAAAAATGTGGGCTTGTCATTATTATTTATAGGTTATTATGCTATTATTTTATCTGGCCCACTTGAGATCAAAATGGGCTGAATGTGGCTGCTGAAAGAAAATGAGTTTGAGACCCCTGCATTAAACAATCATAATACAAATGAGCCTAAGAAGCATTCCAACCAGCAAAACCTGATGTCATAGCCCTAAAACATGCATAAGCTACTGATTTTACATAACATCTGCTGTGAAGAGTGATCTTTTTTCTATACTTATAAAACATACTGTATTCAACAACATGAACTGTATTCATGTCATAAAAAAGGCCTCTGTTCAGTAAAATACTTTAGATTATTGTCCATAATCAGTATGTCTCTCTCAGTTATGTCATACATACAGTATGTTAAACCATCAGGCAGAACTGTGGCTTCTCATTGTCTGTTATAGCAGAAGTACACTCCAGGGTATTTGGAGCCACTAAAAGCAAACTAAGGCCCCGCATTCACTCTCACACCATGTCATAACATCAGCATACTCAGAGATAAAAAAGGCAGAAAGCATCCCGTGCTGTGAGGAGTGTTAAAAGACCCTCATGAAAAGTATACTATTCTTAGACTAATGCAAAAAATATAAGAGATCATCGTTATCTTGAAGCTTCAGTGGGCAGGATGTCTCTGGGTTCACTGGTGCTTTCAGTGAGTTATAGTTCAAGTAGTCTGAGAGGAAATGAAACTTGGGTATCAACCACTTCATTCTGTTTTCAAGCTTCAGGAAATCTTTTCCAGGGTGCAGAATTCTGACCAATCACTGCTCTTATTTGAGAGGAAGATACAAAAACATGACTGACAACGGTAATGACCATTTCCTGTCAAGACTCTGTCATCTCTGTTTATGGGCAGGACAGACACAACATGACAGCTCACCTAGCCATGATGCTTTGCTGTCATTCTTCCATTGCATCATTATACCATATCACATTATCTGTACTTACATACAGTTTATATAGAGAGGAGAGAAAATGAAGAAGTGTATTTTCACATTCTGCCTTTTTTTAAATTCTTATTTCTGTTTTGCTTTCAGACTAAGGACCCTGTTTGTTGATGCCTTTCTATCAGGGCTATGAGGAGGAAGTTTTAACTTTAGCCATATCATTATATGCTAAATTCATCACTAATAAAGAAGTGAGAGAAGAGACTAGATCCCTTTCAGTGCTGCATCGTGTCTGTTCGTACAGCCACTAGACACAGGAAGTAGGGAGCAGGGAGCAGGGAGGGGTGTCTCAGGTTTACTTTGAAATCAAGTTGCAACACACTTCCCTTATTCTTGGTCATTTGTAGTAATGGAGCAGAAATATGCACCGTGCAGTCACAGCATTAATGTCCTCTTTTTATACCTTGGTGGAAAAAAAATTGCTGCTCCATGCCTTATTGTGATAAACTCAACAGTTGAGTAGTTATTGTAATGGCTTCATGAATGACTGTGCAGACATTAATGCACACTAGTAATTAATAGGATGCATAGCTGTCTGCTGGTGACGCAGTGTGTGTGTGTGTTTTCATGCAGAAAGTCTGCAGCCACTGACACACACAACCTGTTTCTTCATCTTCTCACAACCTTTGCACAGACACACAGTACAATCAGTAAATCAGCAGCCATCTGCATCACCACAGTTAACATTTTGCTGCACGAGCCCTATTCTATGTAGGTCAGAAGGTGCAGAGCTGCTCGTCTAAGTGACAGACAGAAAGGGGCTATGAACTGCAGAATGTGTCCATCTGCACCATCCACAAGTATACATACCGTCAAAGCTCATAGTAGGTTTTACTTATATTTTGGTTTAGCAGTTGTCGTAGACTTCAGGTAAAAGTGAAATAAAAACAAGTGCATTTGTTGTTTGTTCACTTTCCAGTCTTTTGATTAGATTTTTAAGGCAAAGATGTACAGTACAGGCTGCTCCACAAAAGCAGAAAACACTCCACCAATTCCTCTCTTTGTAAAGTCAACGAGAGACAATAGCTTATTTCTCTAAATACAGTTTGTGTTCACTAAGGTGGTAATGAATTAGTGTAAGTTTGATAACTGTTATGTAGAAGTGGTGTTTTCTCTCTGCACTACCCTCAAGTCATAGGCGGTACTTTGTCTATAAGTGAAGTCAGTTGTTGGATGTTTGCAGCCATAAACAAAGATCTTCAATGGCAGAATTCAGAATGAGTGTGAGTAATGTTGGCGCTGCAGCCATTTCACGGGCATCGACTAAATTTCAGTGGACAATAGAGATTGTGAGGAAATAAAGGAGGTCAGTGTCTCCTCCTATGAAAGGTAGGGAATACATCAGATTGGTATTAAATAAAGCAATACTGAGCAATCTTTTCCCTCCCTCAGTGCTGGCTGCACAGATGACGGAGGAATTAACAGTGAACTTTTGAGCTCAACATAATAGATACAGTCATGAAGTTGAGGGTCAGTTCCTTTCCCTGTCACACACAAACGCCCACACATGCAGCGCACACACAGACACACACACACACACACACACACACACACACACACACACACACATATGTCCGTCACAGTACAGCTGTTCTTCCTGTCAATGTGCGGACAGTGCCACATCCATGACGCTCAGATGCTGTTTTATAGAGTCAGCAAAGGCAGACAAAGACACATGAACCCACATTTTGGTTTTCAGTCTCTCTGCTGCACACAAACCCTGTCACAAGGTGTATTTTCAGATACACAGGAAGTGGCAGTGCTCCGCTAGCACACAGTGTTGATGTCATGGCAAATAGCACATCAAACAATAGAGTGAGTTAGGTACTTTCACTGTAGCAGAGTGGCACGTAGGGTATGTTAAAAACAATAAATGCAATCAAGAGTGCGTTCATTTTACATTGTATTTTTCACTCAAGAGGAAGTTAGGTTTTAATATAGACAATACTATAGAAGGAGCCTTTCTGAGTATACTTCCTCTTTACTACAGGAGGAGGTTCACTGATTCTGCTTTGGCTGCAAGTAAAAAAATATACGAACAGCTGGCATTTCTAACATATACAAAAATCCATCTAGCTGATCATACTCTTGTACCAATGAAAGAGAATTTCAAGAAAGTAAAAAAAAAAAACACCTTGTTGTTGAAAATTAGTATTTGTTTCAATAAAGAAAAATCCTCTGAAAAATAATCCCATTATAAAGAAGTATAATATCTTCAGATAATATGCTAAATTGATGGTTTCCTTTATAGTCCAGAGAGAAATAGGCATTAATGCTTTAATGGTGGCATTTTTAACTGTTAAAGACAATTATGAAGATATATTTCCAATCATATGACAGTTTGGTTATATTTAACAATATTTATCTCCTTCCTTGTAGTGTACTGTAGTTGCAGTGACTCATTTGCATTGTTGCAGATTGTTTTGGTTTTCTTTCCAGTAAAACAGCAATGCCTCAAACAAAAAGAACTGAAACTGCACCAGATATCACAGACGTCACATGTTAGATGACCTCAGCCATAGGGTTTTACTGTAAGGGATGAGACATGCATGAACAAAGCAGCCAGACTTAAATATGAATCAAAACAAACTGACTCATTGAAGCTCCAGTTTGTGTCTGTGTGGTCATCTCTATTGGTTAGGAACCGCCATCCAATAAATAATTAACAACCTGGTAACCCTCGCCCTCTTTTTAATGTTTTATGAGGAAGAAGACTTATTTTCAAATTTTGAAGGACACGTTCAGGGGAGGACATTTCTCCTTGAAATGAAACATAGTTTAATGTGCAGAGATGATTCCATGCCGACCAGAGAGCAGCATGACCTCCACATGCAACCATTACAACAGTGCTATACAACAGAGCTAATGCAGACAAAGGCAGCATTTTATTGACTCTTCATACTGATAGGGGCTTTTGGCGTTCCCATTTTCCACTTCAGCTAATTTTTTCCCTTTCGTTTTTGGAGCATATGATTTCACGTCTTCAGAAGAAAAGAAGAGGAAAATAAAGGGAATAAGCCAAAAAAAAAGAGGAAATGAAAATTATGTTGCTACTAAAATAGGATCAGATGTGACAAGTGAAAACTGAAGACTAAAAAATTGACAAATGTAATCATACTTTTTTGTTACATTTCTGTGCTGTGATGCCTCATTCATAGTCACTAAACAGATTCTTTAAGTGATCTAATTGCTCTTCTGTTATCTGTCAACACCTTGAAGTGTTGTGAAAACACCATTAAGGCATGTATTCAAAAAGCAACTGTCAAATCACTAGTGTGATGCTAAGTGATCTTTAGTGTGGGTTACAGTCATACTTTTGGCAGTCTCTGCAGCGGCAAAATGTTTCCCACATCTCCAACTAAATTTCTGGTTCTTTAAACACATGCTCTTTTTTCCTGCCACACCGCTCGGTTATCTCCTTTCTGCATCGGTCGACTGAGCAGCAGGTGCAGGCTTAGTATAAGTCTTTGGGGACCAATAACCCTGACTGACATTTGCAAACTGTTTGAATGAAAAAGAAAGATAAAACGCATTACAAAAAAGAGAGTGCTGCAGTACCATCCACTTAGCAGCCTCTGGACTTGGCCCAGTTCACTGTCCGCAGTGTGGCAGAGTCAAGGGGAGGGATGGGAGGAGGAATGTGGAGAAGATTGAGGATGCTTATAACCAGTGTTGAGCATTAGAATGAACTCATTTTCTGAATCAAATCCAGCCACATTAATACACGTTTAGTTTCTTAAAAGCACTGCAGCCGGCTCAGTTCAGTGTCACATTTTCAGTAGCAGAGCAAGGATGCAACCTGATCTCAGATGTAACAAGGTTTTGTGGGATCAATACTGAGAGTGAGACTGAGCCTGGATTTAAATTTCCCCAAATCAATCACTATTAGGAGTTCATTTAGACTTTGTGGTTAAGTATTGGAAAAGCAGCTTTTAACTACAAGGATAGAAAGTGACATTACAATGCCTGACCTCCCACATTTTGAAGCTAGGGCTGTGTCTTTTGTCTTTTTTGTTTATGGTAAAGTGACATATGAACAAAGTGCAACCGCTCTGAAATCTGGTTCTTTAGAAAACTGCTTGTGTCATCTATGTGGAAAAGACTGTGTATTTCACAACTTGAGGCCTTAGACATGAAGACAACAGGCACCGCAAGGCACACGTTTGAGCCATCACCATGTTTGTTGAAACTTGATTTTGTGAAACCTAATGTGATGAAGCCGATAAAGCTGCAGTTAGAGCACAACTTTTGTCATTGCTCACATCTAGTAGCTGCTAAGCTGTTATGCAGATTTTCACAGCATCACCTCAATTGCTTATATTTTGATAAAATCTTTCTTTTACCATTAAACTACTTAAAATGGCTCCTAGTACGGTTTAGGACGATGACAAGTGAAGGTTAGTTTTTGACTTCTGGTGGAAAGCAAAGGGCTGCAGTGAGGCAGCTGGGCAGCCATAGGTGTGGGAAGTGTTGAGTCAAAATCATGACGACACTCATCCTTTCAGGGTTCAAAAGTCAGATGCTCTTCCTGTTTCACAGGACACAGACTTGCATGAGGGAGTGCAAAATATGTCAAGCGGCCATGACTTCCCCAAAAGGGTGTATGTTTAATACGACTCCTCTACTTCAGTTTGTGCCTGACATCATACGCCAGAGGACTGTTAACCTTGTCCTAGACTTAATCTGGAAGAAGACCTCATCAACCAAACATGTACCCTGGACACTCCACTGTAACTCTGGTGAAGAGTTACTATCAGAGTTAGGTTTAAGTTTAAATCACATCAGTTTAGCTTCAGTGTAGTTTAAGAAAGTTTTAAAGTAGCACCATGGAATATTTGCTCATCTGTAACAAAAAAAAAATCTGTATCTCAGTAATACTCACACATTTGTTGACAAACCACTGAGGCTTCCTAATGTAAGAGGATTAATGTGTGTTCCACCATGTCTTCAAGACAGGTAAAGCATTTTATACAAACATTATTTTTTTATTTTTAAAAATATCAGGAACAAAAATAGTTACAAATGAACAGAGCTATATTATGATGGCATATTACAGCCACAGAGAAAAAATAAAAACACGTCACTACAAGAACAAAATCATAAGAGTTTGATAATAAAGCCATATTATTATGAGACAAAAATCTAACACAAAAAGATTCATAATTTTATTTATTTAAAAAAAAAATTAACTCATAATATTATAAGAATAACTGCCGTAGTTCAATCCCGTAACAATAAATAATATTACATGGATAGCATCATCATTTTTAAACTTCTGGTCAGGTCCGTTTCCACAAAAGAGATCATTTCCTCCAAATCTTTTTGGTACTTATGACAAAACAACCCAAACATATGCAAACTCGCTTCAGAGTCTTAGACTGATGATAATGTGTTGATGGTGGGACAATAGGCTCTGTATTTTGGCATATATAATTTCCAAATGAAAGTATAACCTCAAAAATTATTCCAAGTTCTCCATTATGTGACAAGTATCTACAACTTTATTCCTGTAATATTATGGATTTACTCTCAAAATATGATAACATTATTCTCATTACATTCCAACTTCATTCTCAGAAAGTTATGACTATTTTTGTATTTTTGTCCATTGTGAGAACATAGTTTTAGTGTAAGAGATTTATTTGTAATGTTGTCAATTCAATTTACATTGAGACATGAGACATAGTAAGCTTTACACTTAGTCATCCAACAGTAACAGGTCCAGGTCTCCATCAGTGGGACATCCCTTCTTGTCTTTCAGCTCATGCCAGCCAGTAAAAGCTGGGCCAATATTCACCCTAGTCCTCTCACACTTGTTTGTGTCTTCACACAACACCTTTGCCCTCTTTGTTTTTCTTGCTGCTTCAACTACAACCTTTAGCCTATTTGTAGTTTTCCTTACCTCACTTTGTTTACCTGCCTCATCTTCTGAAGGTGGAGGGTTGGTGTTACTTATGTTGTAAAGCAGTCAAATTTTGTAGTTCTTTTTTGTAGAGGAACCTATTGTGAGTTGTACCATCAAAATGACCTTGGAAATCTAGTTTAAAGCTTGAAAAAAAAATCTGTTGTGTTGTTGTAATTGTGCCAATGGAGTTATTTTTATTTAAGTTATTTTTTACAAATTCACTGAATGTAGCTCGGTTTTCATTTAGTTTTAGTTTGACAGGTATCTTGAGGAAAGGCTTGTTTCATACAAACATTTTGGATGAACACATGCATGATACCAAATATAACAAGAGAGTCAGAGACAGCAGACCTCTGCCAAAGCCTCATATGGTGTCATATGACGTCAAATATGACGTGATCGATCTATAGGTGTTGACCCATCTGATGTCTGAAGGTGAGATGATGTGAATGGAAAAAACCACCAGATTCTATCTTGTCTGAATCCTGAAATATTACAACTGATGTGTTTTAGCTGTTGACCTTTACTGTGTCCTTGACCTTTGACCTTCATCGCTCAAAATCGAATGGGTTCTTCCTTGAACCATTATCTATCATTCCTGAAAGTTTAATCAAAATCCATTCAGAACATTTTGCGTAATTCTGCTGACAAACAGACAAACAACCGAATTTAATGTCTCCTTGGCGGAGGAAATAACAAAACCAGGATGTGTTGAATACATCTCATTGTGCAAGGCTATTTTTTTTCCTTGATACTTTAAACCTTGTACAAAAACAAAATGTAAGATGATTTTATCTGTAATTCTATTTTTTTAGTTTGTTTTTTTGTGTGTGTTTTTTTTAGTATTTTTTACCAGTCAATAATGTCCAGTTAACATTAAACAACTCCACTATCTCTGTATAAATCAAAGTTCACCTGGAAAATGTAAACACAATGCAGAAATCATTACAGTTCTCTCACTCTCAGACCTGGGAATAAAGCTCTGCATACATTATTCAGTGTGTGAGATATAAACCAGATACTGTGAAGAATATGAGGAGATTTAGATTCCCAATGGTTGCAGTGAATATTTAAAATTATTAAACAAAAAATGTCCTGGAGAGCATTAGCAACATGTCTGGGTCATCCCCCCAGAATTTTCATGATTCAAAAACAAAAGCATGGTTTGGTACTGTTAAAGACTTACTGTCAAAGCTACTCTTCAGCTTTTCATTTTCTCCTCGTTCCTTTCATCTGTTTCTCATCTTTCTCACACACCTGTCCTCATCACCAGACGTTATTTAAGTCCTGTTTTCCCTGTCAGTTTGTTCTTTACCCTCTGTCTGTGCTCCCTCTTGGACACCCGCTCCCAGTCAGCCAGTTCTCAGCTGGTGCCAGTTCTTGTTCGGATCCTGTACTTTGGACCTTGAACCCTTTTTTGTCATTTGTAAGTTTTGATACAGTGTTTTGCTGTCACCTTCTGTGTAACTGTGTGTGTCTCATCATAGGTACCCCAAGCCTGCTTTTGAGTCCTCCATATAAACCGCGACACATACGAATCACAAACACTCTACAAAGTTCTGACAGTGCAGTTGGTTTTTATTAAATACTGATGTGTGATAAGTTTACTATTTCCATGTGTTGAATGTACTTCAATTATTGGTGATGAAAATAACTACATTAGGTACTTGATACCACAAGGCTACATTTATAAAGGACTTATAAAAACTTAATGTATGAGTTTTCATTCAGGTTACATTAGAAATAATTTCTAAATTACTTAGCTATTATAGCAAATTAAAAAGGGCAACACTGATCCATTTTCTGTCAAATACTCACACTCATACCCTCATTTCATCATTATTAAGCATCTCATTAGTCACTGAGGTTTTTTTGTCTCGTCCATTATCAGAATTTACACTAATTAACTTCATCTGATATTTATTCCAAAGCTATTTAATTACTGTCAGGTAATATTAATAATAGAATATTTTAATATGACATATTTACCTATGACATATTTACCACTTCATTATTCTACTTCACCTATTTATTTCTGTACGTCCTTATTATATTTCAGGAGTCCTTTTTCTATTTCTGTATGCATTTATGCCTAATTAGGCAAATTAGCAGAGTTGTCTTTAAAGCATGTCTATTTGGGGACTGTGCTGTTAGTGCAGAATAGACCAGACTGTACTTAGTGGTTGTGTCAGTAGAGTGACATGAAGCTGTGTTATTTGAAAACCAGCAGTAAAAACTTCTGCAGAAATGACATAGCCACTGAGGACTAAAAACTGTTTGGATGGGATATAGGCTGTGGCTTAGTTGGTAGAGCAGGTCATCCAGTGACCCAAGTGTTGAAGGTTTGAATCCTGGCTTTGACTGTCAAATTGTCCTTGGGAAAGATATTGAATTTTGTGTGTGTGTGTGTGAATGAGGCCTGGTAAAGCACTTTTGGCATCGTGAAGGTGCTTTATTTTTTCAGTCCATTTTTAAGCAATTTCCCAATTGTGGGATCAATAAAATACTTCTCTTCTCTTCTTTTACCATACCTGACTATGTAACCTTGACCACATGAGGCAGTTACATTGGAGCAGGGGGTCTGCAGCCCTGGTTCTTGAGAATCACTATCCTGCATATTTTAGATGTGCCCCTCTTCCAAAACACGTGATTCCAATGATCAGCCTATCATCAAGTTCTGTAGAAGCCTGATATCAACCGTCAGGTGCGCTGGAAGAGGGAAACATCTAAAACATACAGGATAGGCCTAGAGTTGTTGACCCCTGCATTGGAATCATCTGTGTGGGTTACATTAGATCAGTGATCCAGGTTAGAGTAGTTCAACCCGAAGTGACACTAACAAGACCCGATGACTCCCGCTGGGCTTGGACAAAAACTTAAGAGTGCAGTTTTGGTTCAGGTGTGTTCTGACAGAAACAGAAAGAAACCAGACACATATAGAGACACTGGTACTGGCTACATGCAATTTTGAATTATGTCATGTAGAGACAGCACCTGTGCATAATATACTCTGCTGTCTCAAGGAAGATTTTTTAAATTTCATTGTGCTCAGTGGGACAATGACAATAAAACGATTCTGATTCTGATTCTGATTCTGAAGCGCCCCATTGGGTTGCAGGTTGCTGACTCATGCATCTGATACACCCATGGATCCCCTGATTCCAATATAACTACATCTAGATCATGCATATTACATGGTCCAAGAGGTCCACGTTACATGAGATTGGATAATTAACAAAGAATAAAGGATAAATAACGTTCCAATAATCGACAGCCGATAATATAGAGGTGTATTAAATAATACCATGTCTACAGATACATTAAAAAGGCAGGGATAAGAAGTCAAATGAGACCTAAGAGGAAAACATCTAGAGAAAGAGAATGCCAAACAAATTCAGCATCAGAGGAGGAAAACATGGAAGAAGTCATTCAAATTTTAGGAAACCACTGATAAAGAAGGATATACAAAAGTGATATTAAGGAAAAAATACCACAGCTGGATAAAAGAAGGACTGAAGTGGAGTCAAGGATTGTAGAAAATGAAGACCAGGAAGTCACATGGTCAGAGGTACTGATCCATAGCCTTTGTATTCAAAAGGATGTGGTGGAAAGATGTGAGGACATTGTGGGTCAGTTGAGAATGAAGAATTTGAGAATTTATGCAGTGCCTGGAAATTTTTAGGTAATTGACATGATTGAGTTTGTGGAAAAGGCCTTACAAGACACACTGAATAAGGGACGTACTGATTGAAAGAGTCCACTTTTCTGGACAGCTGATCCAGTGCAAAAGCAACAAACCCAGATCAATTCTCGTCACTTCCAAAGTTACGAGATGAGACAGATGGTGCTGGAAGAAAACACCCAGATTTATGAAGATTTCACCACCAAAGTGTTTCAGGAGAGGGATTTTGGATTTATTTTATTTTCATTAACTGTCATGTAAACTGTTTATTGTAATAGCTGTTTCAAGAAAGGGGCAGGTATTATAGCACGTTTTCTTTATCCTGCTCCTTCCCAATCATGTACATTGGAAAGAATCAATACATGAAAAATGAAAATGAAGTGAACCGAAACACCGTCTCAGTTACTTTATCTACACCAAACAATAAAGTCCAATGTGACTGTGTGATTTTCAGCTCAGCCTGTAATGTGCCTGAACTCTTTTGCAGTGTTCTCTGTGGCTGTGCAATTTCTGCAGCAGTAATTCTGCTGGTTTTCAAATAACAGCTTCATGTCCCTCGACTAAGACCAGAAGCACCAGGTACAGCCTGATCCATTCAGCATCAACACTGTTAAAAACACTTCCCTCATTTGCCTACTGAGGCAAATACAGAAAAAGAAAAAAAAGAACACACATAAATACATACGTTTGGAGAAATAACTAAAGGAAGAAAATGCAAAAGGAGGTATATTTAGCTCTTCCAGCTTTTGTATTTTCTTCCTCTATTTATTTCTCCAAATGTATTTATTTCTGCATGTCCTTTTTACATTTCAGCAAATCCTTCAATCCTTCTATATGCATTTATGCCTCATTAGGCAAATGAAAAGGGCAGTCTTTAAAGGCGTGTCCTGGGGTCAGCACTTTTCCTGTTGGTTAATTTGTATTTGTGGGGCTGCATTATCAGTAAAAGGGATGTACGGAACTAAATAGATGAAGCAGAAATAGAGGAAGAAAATGCAAAAGGAGGAATACTGATGAGGTAAATATAAAAATAAATAAGAGAAGAGATAAAGAAAATGTAAATAGAAAGCAATGTAGAAATAAATGTAGGCAAAATAGTTAGATAAATAATACAGAAATCAATTTATCAAGCCATTTTTATATGTCTTAATATATTTTTGCCAATATGGCAGGTTTGGTCCTCCATAGTTATGACACTGTACTGCTGAAAACTGTGCTTTTAGGGATTCCATGTTTTCTTTTATGTCTGTATTAGACACTAGATACACACAGGAGTTAGTAGTTGATTGCATAACCATTACTTTTGCTAACATGTGATATTCTAACAATTTTTTTTCCATGAATATGAAGGTAAATAAAGGTCCAGTTTGTTCAATTCCTGGAAATTTAAGAGGATATAATTGTAAAAACGGAATACTGTATTTAGGATTTTGTTGTCAATATGGTTGGTTGGTTGGTTCATAATCTGAACTCACTTTATCCTTACTAGGGTCACAGGGTCACATTTCAAAATGTTTTTTTTTTCCTTAGCTGTTTATATGTGAAAATTGAGTACATTACTACCTTAGGGTCCACCATGTTTCTACAGTAGCGCAGAATGGACTTCCTCTTCTTCATCTTTTGTTTTATAATGGTTGGCATTAAGTTTTAAGGTGCATTACAGTCTAATAATGTTTGAGTGTGGATCACATATATGTTTCCAATTCAGGAACTCTTATAAATGTGGGCTGGATCTGAATTGCTGTCATTAAAAATTAGATGTCGTCTTAAATTTGCTGCCTTATTTCTACACTTTATTTCTGTAAATAGGTCTGACTCAATCCGCTGTCATTTTGGAACAGAGAATAAGTCTGGCTTGTGTAGGTATATATATATATATATATATATATATATATATATATATATATATATATATATATATATATATATATATATATATATATATATATATATGTATGGGTTGTTTTTTTTTTTAAGTAAATTACACTTTGTTGGCTCTGAGTCCAGGATGTTGGCGTGAACTTATTTTTGTGAAGCATTTGCATGTGATGAAGCAGTGAGCCATGGTGTGAAAAAAAACAACTAAATGGCCATAAATGAAATTCCACATAGTAAGACAAATGACTTTGACCTTTTCAGTGTGTGTAGTTGCAGCTCAGAGGATGCTGTTGTTCTTTCAATTAGTTGAAACAGTAACATGTAGAAAGCAGAAGTGGAGAATGAATGAGGAGAACTGAAATAGTCACCCAATGGCAGCTTTAGTGAACCTGATTTGTACATGAAGCATCAAGTACAGGCTTGTGGACTGTAAATCCCACTAAAAATGCCAGTCAGTCAAATTCTGTGCATTTCCTCCAGAAAGTCATTTAATACAAAGTGTTTAAGTGGTTCCTGCTGACCAGTCCAATGGGGGGTCAAGTTTCTGTTGATGTGGTGGTCAAGCTGTGGTTCAGGGAGCATTAGGGGTCACACATCCTTTCTATCAACTGCTGCATGGACTGACACGGAAAAATATGTGTCCACTGTGGATGTGAGGGAGCAGAGAGTGTGCATCTGCAGCAGTGGGGTAAGGGGAGAGGATAGGAGCTTCTAGAATGAGCTAAAAATAATTTTAGCAGCAGTGATCTCTTTAGAAAATGACCTTCTGTTGTGTTTTTGTATGCACTTTGCATGTTAGAAAACAAGGATTAACACCATAATGTCAGTCTTAATTTTTAGGTTTACACTGTTATAAGTATATATATATATATATATATGTATATATATGTGTGTGTGTGTGTGTACAATCAGAACCTCTGACATAATCCCTGTTCTTCAAGAGGTCAAGATGTTTATGTGTTATATGATTAAGTTTATTTTCTCCATTTCTGGAGACAGGAAGATACGTCATTTGACCAAAAGCCATGCAGCAATTAGAGGACAATCAGCTCCATCGAAAGCTTTTGAAAGCTTTCCAATACTATTTAATGTCTCAAGGTTTATAATATCCTTAAGTTCTGTTTTATTGCCATACAGTCATACAGTCATACAGTCACTGTAACAAAATGATCCATTTAGGATCATGTTAGGGCCTGGTTTAAGCCAGACCCATGTAAGCTTCTTCAGTTAGAGATATCCAGAAATACAATTAGCTGGTGGTTAATAATTCAATTATTTTTTGTGTGTGTGTAGACTAAGAGGTGGGTGTGTTGAGAAGTTTCTCTGCTTTGTGTGGTAGCAGAACATAATGACATCCACATTATGACCAATAGATATGTAGTAGAATATATAACAATTATCCACACAATAGGCTCAAAAATAAACTGAGCAGAAACCAGAAGGGGGCAAGGACAAAGTAGTTCAGTTCCTCTTCACCTTGTGTTTCCACGTAAAAGTACAGTATGTGACACACTTCTCCACAGCAGTTTGTCTTCACATACTATTGACGTGGCAGTAATTTTAATGTTGTATAAACAGTTGGATTATTGAGGACTTATCTGAGGATATCACATGTCAGTTATGGTAAGAAAATAACTTGTAATGTCTCAAATAATATTTCAGTGAAGAAATCTGTTTAAGGGATTGGCTGTCCTGCTTGTTAATTTAATTGTTCATTCAAACCTTCACAGTGGCAAACAGATAAAAAGCATCTCAATAAATTTGTTGTGGACAGATGCAGGAAAAGCTGACAGATTATGTAGATATTAATCATGCACATAACTGTATAATCTAAGTTTTACTTTCAGTTATATTTCACTTGTAGCCAAGAAAGAGGATTTACCCTGTAGTTTTATTATTTATTTATTTGATAATTTTCATCTTTAAAACTATACAGTATATACTTCCAACTCAAATATTTATCGCTTCTTTTGTAGAAATAGATAGAAACCACAGAAACTAAGTACAGAAAACTCGATCTAGTGTTAAGTTTCAACAAGTGGTCCAAAAATGAAAACTTCAATTGGATAATGGAAGTGTCTTAATTATGCAGATTTATACATTCACTAAATGTCAGCACTCACATAAAAACTCAGTAAAGTTCAGGGAGTTTAGTTAGCCTTTTGTAAACAGATGCAAATCTAACTTGGCTCTGTTCAGCATGTTTTGATATATTTAAGGCAGGGGTCTCAAATATGCGGCCCGGGGGCCAAATGCAGCCCAACAAAGGTTCCAATGCGGCCCATGGGATGAATATGCAAAGTGCAAAAATTCCACAGTTAAGGCTGTGGATCTGATTTTAGTTCAGGTTCCACATACAGACTATTATGATCTACAGTCAAATTATAGCAGAATAACCTACAAAAAAGAATGACTCCATATTTTCTTCTCATTTTGATGTGAAAATAATTTAGATTATAGCTGTAAATAATGACAACTTTAAATTTCTGTCTTTATCGTGCAAAAAATAACATTAAATCCTGTAAAAATAAAATGTGAAAATCCTGAAATTTCTAAAGATAATTTAGCACAATTTTAACAATTTAGTGTCTTCGTAGTAGATCTGATCCATATTTTTCTTGAGCTATTTCAGATTTTTCAGGTTATGCACACCTTTCTTGTTGGATAGTAAGTATTTTTATTAGGTAATTGGGTTTGTTTGCACTAAAACAAAGACATAAATTTGAATTGTCACTTTTTTCCTCAATTATTATGCTAATATTTTACGAGTCCGGCCCGCTGGAGATCAAATTGGGCTGAATGTGGCCCCTGAAAGTCATGAGTTTGAGACCCCTGATTTAAGGACTTGGCACAGAAATATGCATGGATGAAAAAAATGGGATAAGTGGAAGTGTGTTGCTTTGCAATACAATTTTATTTTCCCTTTGAACAAATTAATGATTTTTTTTTATCTACGTTCCCTCTTTCACATACAGATCTACAGACACAACATCAGTTTATTATCAGTTTTTGAATTACATTTCTAAACATGAGTCACAAATGAACAGAATGAATTTTGTTTACATTGCCACTCAGTGTTTTAAAGACAAACAGTAAATCTATGTTATTTGTGCAGTGAACATCATCAGCTTCATTGTGCATAGCTGTAACATTTCTATTGTATGTAACAGGACCAAATGTGGTACACATTATTTGTAGGTACGCCACATGGGGTTATTATACAGTGGACTAGATACTGGATCTAGAGATGGATGGTGCCAATCTGGTTGCTATGGCAACAGGGATTGATTCATGGGTTGGGGGTCTTCAGAAGTGATCTGTACACAAGCAGTGAGTGAAAACTGTCAAAGTTCAGCCCGTGTGCTGTTAGTGTAGAGCAGGACTGTTCCTTGCTCACTCTTATGTTTGTTTGTTTTTTAATTATTTTTATTGTTGATGTAACATCAGGGAAGGTAAAACGGAGGACAAACTGCCAATATTTTTCTCTCCCACATTTTGGTTCAGCGTAGAAAATTGATCGCTCACACATTTTCAAAGCGTTGTGAAACATGCCGATGATGCTACATCTAATGATTCCAAGTCGGTGAATACAAACATCATTTGTGCCCACATGTATAATGATGTTTATGCACGTTTGAAGGTTCCCAGAAAGAAACATGAGGAGGGTTTTAATGTCAGCAGTTCTGGCACCATCTAGACTGTGCACAGAGGCTGCTCTATGTCCCCGTGTGTCAGATGGGGAACCACACACTGCCGGAAACGAAGTCCGAGGGAAAAGAGAGGACCAACCAGAGCTGATTAAATAGATACATGTTCTTGTTTTCAGTGTCTATGTTTAATTACATACCAGCTGGGAATGAAAGATTCATTCATTCAAGGACAGACCATTGCTGTTGTTTTAAAGCAGAATTTGACCCCTTAAACATCCTCAAAAAAATCACCAAATTGTCATGCATGAATTGAATACCAAAATTAACCCCATTGCAGCCAAAAATTGCTTTCTAGTGCCACCTATGTAAAAAAAAAAAAAAAAAAGTTTGGAAACAGCCCTAGTGGCCAACAGGAATGTTGTAAAGACATGGAACCAATCCCAAAATTGTTGTTTGATGATCAACTACAAATGACATGCTGAGACCCATTACCTAATCCAAGAGGAAGTTCACAATTTGCCTTTCAAAATTAAATTTTAAAGGTGATGGTGGTTTCCGCAGAGAGGTGTGAGTGGAGCTGAGGTGTTGACGGTCACAGGAGACAGGAGGTCCTGCCCAATACTGTTAGCAGCTTTCATTTGTTTCTTTGTTTGTGAACACTCTATGAGCAGAACTATTGGTTGAATTCATACATTCATTTATACATTTCCAGTGATCCAGAATAGAATAGATCTGATTACATTTTGGAAAAAGTAGATCAAAGTTAAAAAAAAAAAAAATGTTTATGATTTTTTTGGAGAAAAAAAATGCTACCATTTAATTATAATGGGCAAAATTTCAAAGATCAAAACATCAATTTGTCTGAAGTACGATGTACTTCAGACTTGGCACATATATAAAGACAATTGATATGGAGACATCACCACATGCATGGACATGATGACATCAGTTGGATCGATGCCAAAATAAGCTACAATATGTGTGAGGGCAGGGGTTTGTTGTGTCTGTAACTGGTTGTAGATTGAAATGAGACAAAAATGTAAATGCACATTCTGTGAATTTAAAAAAAATACAATGAGTGTTAAAGCATTAGGTAATTTCTTGAGGCAGAGGTAAAAAGTGCATAAACAGAATAATAAAGTATTTTTGAACCGAATTGTGCATTTCAATGCATATGGCACACAGATTAAATTAAGAAATTAAATAGTGCACTTGAAAGTTTTATTCAAATATTTTTGTACCTTCTCTTATGAAATGATGGTGATAATCTGATTTATTCTTGATAGTTTAACTGGGACTCAGAGGTAATTACTAATGTCTAATAAGAGGACTGTGTCTGAAAACAAAACTATCCCACCTTTGTGGTCAAGAGTGTATCATATTTACTTTTTTCTAGCTATAGCCTAACTGTTTATGCCCATTTAAAATGTCTTTTTCAATCAAATTTGAAATGCGTCAAATTATGTGCCTTAACCTAGTGTGGGTGACTGAAATGTCACTGGGAGGTAAATCAGCTCAAGATATAGCCACATCTAGGCATATTCTACAAAGGCCTTGACATATTAATATGTCTCAAATGTTATGCTGTTGTTATTAAAGTTATAGCTTCGGACTAAATCCAATAGATTTTCTATATATAACACAAGCTTTCATACAGTTTTTAGTGCTTCAAAACAACTCTTGGATGGCAGCTGTTGTGTATTTATGACCCCTTTAAGTCAGCCAACAACACTGTTATTGACTATAAAAAGAAACAAGCAAAGAGGATGAAATGCTGAATCACACTGTAACAATAACAATTTACCTGGACAGAATGTAAAACTCTAGAAGATCTAGCCAATTTTGATTCGCACGTACACAAAATCTGCAAAATTTCCCTGCAGCAGTTATAAACCATAGTACACACACACACCAGCATAATTTTACACAATATTAAAAGTACTGATCTAAGGGGACTGAGTAATAAATGTAGTAGCTGCACATTTTGGTTATGGCTTCATAGAGTATTATCATAGCAAAATAAAATAAATTTAAGTTTCTTATCATACTCCTCAGTGTGAGAAAGTGAATGAAAGGAAGGAAGGGAAACAAAGATTTCTTGTGACTTCCTCACTTAACCCCATCGACTTTTATCTAGTTCTGTTTGTGTCTATGGGGATTTCAGTGCCTTATGAGGACAACATTCTTGCCTAAACCATTAAATTTGTGTTTTAAGAGTTGTTTTAAGCTTAAACATGGATTAAAATCAGGGTTTAGACATGTTACGATTGTGGTATTGCTGCAGGAAATAAATGTAAGTCAATGAAAGCACAACATATATATTTCTCTCTCTCTCTCTCTCTCTCTCTATATATATATATATATATATATATATATATATATATTTATATATATATGTGTGTGTGTGTGTGTGTGTGTGTGTGGGTTAGAGGGTTTTTTTTGTTTTTTTTTCGGTAAAAGCTTGCCACCACTGCACCTGCTCTTCAGTCTGCAAGCGAGAGAGAGCGAAAGGAGATGCATGTGAACAGGCAGACAGGAAGAAGTCTTGTACCTCAGTGAGAGCAGCAGAAGGCTTCGTCTTTAGTTGATTGACGTCAGTTTGGTCAAAGACCTAACGATGACAGGAACTGGCTTAACTAAACCTAAACAAAATCTACTTTACTGGTAAGTTACATTATTTTAAACAAAATTATTAGATTGTGACATAAAAAGGAAGCAAGTGGTTGATACTTTGCACTGTTCTGTTGTCTTTCAATGTCATGACAGCTTTTATCATCTTACCTCAAATATTTTCTTATATGCTGCTGTATTTGTGCACTATAATTCAGTCTATTCTAATATTGGTGCAGCATCAAACAGCAACCTGATCTGTCTGTTTGTATGTGACTGTTGTGCAAGTGTGGGACACAGTTTACATGTATTTCTCTTGTACTGTATGTTGGCATACTTTCAATATGCCAGGAAGCCCCCCCCCCCTCTTGCTTTGTTAATACTGTCTATTGTGAGCGTGTGCAGTGTGGATGTGCGCCGCATTAAGCCTGCTATGGAACTATTTAGGGAAACTTTGGAACGGAAGGTGTGTGAAGGAAAGAATAATAATGAACGAAAACAGAAAACAAAGCTACAAGGCATTACTCAACAATAAAACTCACGTCAGACCTGCCTACTACTTGGTAGGTGGAGTTCAACACTTTGTTATCAAAGAGGCTTAAGAGGCTTCTTCAGTGTTGAGTGTTTCTGTGTGTTGACAAGCTGCTAGAGCTGAATATAAAACTGTCTGTTAACATAGTAGTATGGAGGAATGGTGGACACAAGTGGGAAGGACATGTGTTGCTTTCATTTTTAGGTATCTGTATTTTGAGTAGTCATTTTTGTTCTCTACATTTCCACACAATTATTTTCTACTCATCACAGTTTCAAAGCAGGCTTATTTTTAGATTCAGCACATGCATAATAAAAATTCTTTCTATTTTGCAACATTGATTGATTTCAACCTGGAGGAGAAAATAACACATAAAAAAGCATCACAAAGGTAACAGAAAGATACAAGCCAAGCCAAAACAGACATGAAGTATAGTCCGGACAGTAGAGAACGTTCATCTTCACAATTTGAGCTCTGCTGCTCATACTGAAAATTAATTCACTTTTGGGAGAAAGTTAAAGTTCATTATTTTTAGTAAATTGGTTTCATGGTTTAAATGTCATCACCTTATCTTAAAATGACATGAGGTTATGATCATTCTCCACAGAAAAAGTGGATAAAAATGTCTACTTTTTATTTTTGTACTTGGGAGTTCATTCCATGACCTCTACTTTTTCACTTTTAGCAAGTAAAAATATAAGTCATTTATTTATGCCGCACCTTTTAAATATAAGTTACAAAGTTCATTAGAAGAGAAAAACACAGTAACCCATAGTAAACACTTAAAATGCAAGCATAAAAGCAACCCTTTTAGACATGTTTTAAGAATAGCTAAATATATTATTTGAATGTAAAAGGAGCCATCAACAGCTACTGTCATCTGTAAAAGTACACAGGTTTTAATAGTGAATCAATGTTTCAGAAGATGACAGCGTTCCCATGTTTAATATGGAGCCTGTTAACATCCAAATGCATTACATCTGATGACTATGAAAAGCTGAGAAACTGCCTTTTACCTGAAATGTTCACACACACACACACACACACACACACACACACACACACACACACACACACACACCAGTGATTGGGAAGTTATTAAACATTTGAGATTTGAGAGTAGTAGATAGTTGTGGCTGCTTAAAAAAGGAGCTTACAATAAGAAAACCATGCTCTAATGACATGACCTTTTCTGCAGTAAAACAGTGGAATCCCATCTTATCATCTGAACCCACTTTATCCTCAATATGGTCGTGAAGGTCTGTGGGGGCCTAATCTAGCTACAATGGGTAAAGGCGGGGTACACCCTGTATGAGTCTCCAGTTTATCTCAGGGCAGAACATATATAGACAAACAATCACTCACTCTCACATCCACACCTATGGAAAATTTAGATTAACCAATTAACCTATCAGTGCATGTGTTTGGATGGTGGGAGGACACGGGGAGAACATGCAAACTCCACACAGAAAGGTCTAGTTTGGTAATTGAACCAGGCTCCTTCTTGCTGTGAGGCAGGAGTGCTAACCGCTACTTCTAATTTTAATTACAAATATCTGTCTTTCTGCTTTAGTAAAGGATGTGACACCTTTGATGGTGGAACACATTTTGACTCGTCTTCCTCTGTTTTTGTGTTCAGGTGGCCAGTGGAGGACAACAAAAGGATGAGTGCAGACTAAAGGACACCATGCTAGTAGGGTTAATACCGACAGAGCCTCTCCTCCACAGAGGACATCGAGTCCATCTCCACTGATGATCACACTCCTCTCATCCTCATTCCACAGGAAGGACCACCCCACAACTGGAACACCACGTCATCATACATATGCACACCTGGGGGATGCCTACAATGAGCTGCACATTCTCCCCAACTGACGCCTTTTCATTTTCACACACCTACTTATTACAAAGTGTTTCGACTCACAGAGACATCCACAGTAGCGCCGAGGTGGAGAGAGATCAGCTGTCTTAAGTGGTGTGAATAGGCACTATATTAGCTGCTTTTTCTCAGTAGGGTTTGTTGTCTTTTAGCACATCATTCCCATTTCACACCAGTACCACAGAGCCCGCAACACAAATTTAACAGAAAGAGGAGAAAATTCTGGAGCAGACTGGAAAAAACATTGTCAGACTGGTTTCTCAGGCATCATGCAGTCAGATGACCTCTTCATCCGTAAGTTTCGGCGTCAGAATGTGCGCCCTCCGATTGCCACTGTCAACTTTGACCCCAAGCGGGACGCAGGTGTTGTGGAGTGGCCACCCAGGAGGGACGGTGATGGAACTGACGGGGACAGTCTCACCCCCAGCCGAGTGGGGCTGAACCTCCGGGCGGTGGGACGAGGCCACATCATGCAGAGGAGTAACAGCGATGTGACTTTAGGGGACTTGGACTCATCCGGAAAGACAGGGGGGAAAGTGGTCCGAGTCGTGGGTGAGAAAGTGGGTGCAGGTGCTCAAGGGGACTCAGGTTTGTTACACAGGGAATATGGCAGCCTGTCCTCCCTGGAGAGACAGACTCAAGCCCAGGAGGCTGGCACAGACGATCAGGGTCCACTGAGTCCAAACGCTCTCCGCTTCAAAGACCCCTTCCTGCTTTTAGGTCTCCAAGGACACCCTCCAGAGCCAGATGGATTTTTCCGGGGTCTCTCTACTTCAGTAGGAGACTCCCCAAAACCTGCAAAGCCGCCAAAACCTGAAGGTCTTAACAAGAAGGCCAAACCTATGCCCTGTTCTCTTCCTCAACCAGGTCCATATGATAACATCGGGGGTGGAGCCTGGGTAAGGAACTTTGCTCACTATGATGTTCAGAGCATCTTATTTGACCTCACAGAAGCAGCCACAAACAGAGACAGCATCGGGCGCAAAAAGAACATCACTTCAGGGGCTTCAGCCGCCTCACAGCTAAGGCCCCTCTCCCAGGCCAGCTCATCCTCACCTGCACAGGGTGGGGGAGGCAATGGGGGGAGCGCAGACGACCCTGAACAGTCGCTACTCCTCGATGAAGGTGACGGGAATGATAATGAACTTTTGCTCAGTTGCCCCCACTTCCGCAATGAGACAGGCGGAGAACAGCAGGTGGGCCTCTGTCGTTCCCAGGGCAGGCGGGGGTTCTGGTCCAGTCTGCGAACCCCTAACGATGCAGTGTCAGTCCTGGAAGAGCCCAGAGAAAGTAATGTCCAACAGCAGGGCAAGAGCAACTACTTCATAGAGCATGCAGATCTGGGAGCCCATTACTATCGCAAATACTTCTATATGAAAGGTATGTGACAGTGCAGTATCAGGAGAGTTCTGAACATCTACTTGGAGTTTTGGAAACTATTCATGGTCATTGATGAATATGAAAAATAAATATCAGGAATCAATGTTCACTAACTGACTAGCTCAAGAATAAAAGGAAATAATACATTCAATGGTGTTTGAAACAATGAATGAACTAAACTAAATAAATGTCTTTAATCAATCATAACCGAACAAATATAGATCAGTTTGTATAACAGTGATGGAATGTTTAATATTTGCCAAAGTAAAAAAGCATAAATGTGAGGCTCTTCCATTGTTATGCAGCTTTTGCATCCAAGACACAAATATTGTACTTCATACTCCACTTTCATTTAACAGTTATAAGTACTTTTCCAATTACAGTTTTTGTCTTCGTGTCCAGTGAAGACCACAAATCAACAAAAGAATGAATGTTTCAGATAAAGTGAAGTATGAAGTGTTTCCTCAATGGGCTGAGAAAATGCTTTTTCTTCATAAACTAAATAAACTCTGGGAATAAGCCCTCTTGGATTAGCGTTTACAAAAGCTTGAAACAGCTGTTTTTGTGAGTTCAAAAAAGATATGTGTTGCAATGTTACAAATATATGATAATCTTCCAGCATATAGAGTATTTATGTAAACAACACCACATTTCATAAAATAGTTGAAATGAGAGCTCAGTTTTAAATATCTACAGCACTAAAGTGAAGTATACATATTCATGCAGCATGAATATGAATAGTGTAGTAAGGTTTTAACTGTGGTGTATTTTCATGTTGTGTTACTACTATGGCTTCAACACTTCTTCCACTGTTCTACCAGGGGATACTTCTTTGTGTTGTCCTATTATTTTTTTTAATGTGAAATCAGTTACATTTTTTTGACTGTTCACATTTGTATCTATGTGATTTTTTTTTTCACATCACAGAGCATCAGAATTTTTTTGGCATGGATGATCGCCTTGGCCCAGTGGCGATCAGCTTCCGTCGGGAGGAGAAGGAGGGATCCAGCGGAGCTCAGTACAATTACAGAATCATCTTTCGCACCACTGAGGTAAAGTGGAACTATTTTTTTCAAAGCACTCCTCAGATTCAGTATCTGTGAAGTTGGTTTGACTTTATGTGATGAGTCCAAATCCTCTCGGCAGATGAAAACACTGCGAGGTTCAATCTTAGAGGAGTCAGTGCCCTCTGCTGCTCGTCACACGACCCCCAGAGGCTTATCTCCCAAGAGGCTCTTGGAGTTCATCATGCCTGAGCTGAACCTTCACTGTCTGCGCTTGGCCTCCAACTCACCCAAAGTTCGAGACACACTGCTGAAGCTCGATGAACAGGGGGTGAGTTAAACAGAGACTAAAGTGTTAAATGTGTGTGTGGGAATCTGCGTACCTGAGATTTCATCCAATGTACGATCAGAAAGGAGTGTGGGGAATCAAAAGATCTGTGAAACTTCTGGCCCATGTACCAAAACCAGCCCAGCAAAGGCTCTAATTTGGTTTATGGGATACATTTATGAAATGCCAAAAAACTACTCTGATGATATTAACAATCAAGGATGTAAAAATTATTTTAATCCAGGGGCCAGATACAAGCAAATTTGATCTCAAACAGGTTCAATCAGTTAAATAATAACATAGAAATAATGACAATTTAATATATTTTCTCTATTTTAATGTAAAAATAAAAGGGAAGTTGCATGAAAATGTTTACAAATTGTGCTCTCAAAAAAAAATAGAATTAATTATACATACAATATATTGTATATTAACAAAATTATGTCTCTTAGTAAATGTTTTGGGCTTTTCTAGATCCTGCAATTTGTAGGTTGTAATGCATGTGTGTTAATGAGGCATAATATGTTAATGTTACATTTGTTTTTCATATGAAATTTCCGGTTGTTTATGGTTATTCATGTTATTCACATTTTTTTAAAGCATAGTTTGTAGAGGTAAACATTTTCATGATGTAATGTCTTTTTTCAGTCTAAATCATAGAAAACACTTTTTAGTTCATGTTTTTAGTTGATTATGTTGTTGAGGCAGTCATGGCTCAGGGGGTCTAATACAGTAACTGGTTGGCCCAATAACTGAAGACATAAATCCCACTCTAGTCATGTGCTGGTGTATGAATGTTCAGCGTGGATGTGAAAGTGAATGAATAATGGTTCAATAATGTAATTTAGAAATAAAGAAATAAGTTAAGAAATAAAAAAATAGGGCGTTTAATGGGGCGGCTGTGGCTCAGTTGGTAGAGTGGGTCGTCCAGTGACCTGACTTAGGCTCCCAGTAGGACTGACAGAACATTAGAAACCTACTGGTGTATGAGTGTGTGTGAATGGGTGAATGTGAGGTTAATGTAAAGCGCTTTGAATACCATGAAGGTGGAAAAGTGTTTTATAAGTGCAGTCCATTTATTATTTTACATCTGAGATGAGAATGTAGCTAATGAGTATTTTCATCAGTTATTAGCCCATCCATTAGTTTGGTTGTGACTCAAATGTGGGTTGTGGACTCATGAATGGCTGACACAGAGTATGATTAAGAAAAATATTTAAGAAGCTATTTGATGTTGTACATTTGTTGGACGTGGAGTTGGTTGGTTCATCATTCCTATCATTTGATCTAAATATGATATGACAAGTTTAATGTAGGTAAAAAGGGGAAAGTGCAAATGTGGCTAAATATGGATTCATGTGCACTGATGATGGAAAGAGACTGACACAAAATTGATGTAACATTCAGTGTAAAAACAGCTTCCACAAATGTCTGTTAGCCCTTTTCAAGTATCAGCAGTACTGAATTGGAATGCTAACTGTTTGTTATTAAATTAAGGTGCTCCTAATGCAGGAATGAAACCTTATGTATATTCTGCTTTTTATATGATGATGTTATATATCAATGTAATGTACTGTTGTATAATTATTATTTTTTTAACATGATTTTTTAATATATATAATTATATCAGAACAGGTAGTGTAGTATCATAAAATGTTTGTACCATTAATGTTAGAAGACTGGCAAGTGTATTTAAGTCTGTTTATAGTAATTATTAGTCACTTAATTCCAGTAATGTCACTAAAAACACTCAGTTGCACAACTTCCTGCAGACATGTTTCTAGAGCGTTTTAAATGAAGGATGAAGTTGCTGCATTTTTCACATCTTACACTTTGTCTTGTATCTGCAAATTTGCCTTTTTTATTCTATTGTCCGTATTTCCCAACTCTAAATGCTTAAATTGTTAGATAAAGGCGCAAAAAACAACAAAACAGAAATGTGATTATTTTCATGAATACAACAGAAGTGAGTTTTAAATGCACTAACCGTGATTGGAACATACAGAGCATATCATTATAGATAAACTGTACTTGCTGGAGGAGATAAGTCTTTGTTTGTTTGGCCATGTACATTGCAGCTGCTGTACATTAAACCCACCCATTGCTTTTAGCTCCAACTGTGAGGTTTACTAGTTCAGAAAAGGAATGAATGCTTTGTGTGCCCTCGATTGTTTGAAGCTGCAGCCACCTGATCTCCACTGGGGCAAGTGATAATATACTGGAGGAAAATAGGGTCCACAAACCACTGTCTACTGCACATGTGTATACAATGTTATAGAATGATGAGTTTGAACTTTTCCACATTTTACCACTGAACATTTCAACAGTTTGTGTATGTTCCTATCAGAGGTGGTCAAAGTACTCCCTTTCTGTACTTAAGTAGAAGTACAGCTACTTGTGTGAAAAAATACCCTGGTAAAAGTAGAAGTACTGATTCAACTCAAAAAAGTATAACTTCTTAATTGTAATAAAATAAAAAAGTAAAACTAGGTGAAATAATATTTATTTAAGCAGGAAAAAACATAAAAATGTAACAAAAAAAAAATCCAAAAATAAAGCCTTTAAAAGTGAGTTAGTGTGTAGATTATGTGATTTATTGGGTAATGGTACTCCATTTATGGATAGGAAATGTAGGAAAAATTTAAAATACTGTAAATAGGAGATTTAAAAAAAACCCTATAATTACGAGATTAAAAAAATCTAAATTGTGTGATAAAAAAGTCAAAATTATGAGATAAGAAATGGATAATTATGAGATAAATAGCCATAATTTCTGATTTATGACTTATTTTTCACACTGTCGTGTTTGTCTAGTTTGTAAAAGTAATGAGCCTATTCTGAGAATGCAAAGAGTATAAAGTACAGACATTGATACAAAACGTAGGGAGTAAAAGTAAAAAGTTGCTAGAAAAATAAATACTCAACTACAGTACAGATACCTGAAAATTTTACTTATGTACAGTAAAGGAAATACTTCTACTTAGTTACTTCCACCTCTGGTTTCTATGAAAACCTTGTGTAGATGTTAAAGATGATCATGACCTTTACTGCTCTGTCTTCTTCTGCAGCTGAATTTTCAGCGAAAGGTTGGAGTGATGTACTGCCGCGCTGGACAGAGCTCAGAGGAAGACATGTACAACAACGAGAGCTCCGGTCCTGCATTTGAGGAGTTTCTGGATCTTCTGGGGGAGCGGGTGCGACTGAAGGGCTGGGAGAAATACCGAGCTCAGCTGGACAACAAGAGTGAGCTGAAAACATGCACCGCACCCTGATCTATTAGCTGTATCTCACCTTGTCGCAAAACCATTATCCAAAGGGCATCAATGCACCACTGAAAGCCAAAGATAACTCCTATCTAGCCACATGTAATCTGAGTAATGCCTGCAAAATAGCATAGTCACTGCTGATTATCTCCGAGCTGTTTTCCCTTCAGTGAACAGCAGAGCGCAGGAAATGGGGCAGACTTTACCTCGTTTGTGACAGTTTGAGTCTTTCAGTTGCCAACATTAACTGATCTTGCTCTACATAACTGTCTCTGTGTTTTCATGCCTCTTCTACAGCTGATTCGACCGGGACACACTCTCTCTACACACGTTACCAGGACTATGAGATAATGTTTCATGTGTCTACAATGCTGCCCTACACAGCTAACAACACACAACAGGTAAAACATAATGATTTATGTTTCACCCATCATATACAGGGGTTTATTTTATAGAGGTGCTTTTACAAAACCAAGATGATCTCTCCTTTAAATTGTACTAGACTCAAACTTGCATACTGATTTCCATTCAGCATCTGATGCTTTAGAAAAACTCTTCAACGAGCATGACATAAAAATCCTGCCCCCCAGTGTTCACTCCCACCATGGAGGTATTCACTGATGCCTCTTGGGCAGCCTTTGTGTTCAGCTCACTGTACTACTTTATATCGAGCATCTGCCTATAATGCCACTATAGATTAAAGGCTAAAAACAGGCTGATGGCAAAGCCCTGCAGACTCTTTGTTCTCATTTGTATTGTATTTAAATGTTTTTACTTTAATTTCTGGCAGATTTTATCATTTTAGTCTTGTATATTTTGGCATTACCAGTCATTTTAATTAATAAAAAATTATTCCTCATGGGATTTTCTCATTAATATCAATGATGGTTGTATTGTCTTCTAAATATACTTATATCTTTCTTGTTTTATTTTTATTACCTCTGCCAAGGAGGTTATGTTTTTGCCAGCATTTATCTGCCTGTGTTTGTTTGTGTCTGTCTGTGTACAACGACAGAAAACCTATGGATGGATTTTGTTGAAATTTTCAGGGTATGGTGGTAATGTGGAGATCAACACGTGATTAGATTTTGGTGGGGGGTGGTCTGCCGTGGCGGAGGTCTCTGCTCTCAGAGTGCTTTTCTAGTTAACTCTCGGTACTTCTATTCACCCCATTTCTATGAACAGCAGCCGTTTCATTTTAATATTATCTAAGTTCTGAGTCCTGTCAGCTTATTTAATCATTTTCTCTTTGTGTTTTTCTTTAGTTGCTAAGGAAGCGACACATCGGTAACGACATCGTGACAATCGTGTTTCAGGAGCCAGGCGCGCTGCCCTTCACTCCAAAGTCAATCCGTTCACATTTCCAACATGTATTCATTATTGTTCAGGTTCATGAGCCCTGTACAGAAAACACCTACTACAGGTATGATCACATCCTGTCAACCATCCTGTCACCAAATGTATCCATATTAATCATATATTTTGTCCATTTCATATGTCACATAAATATTGTCACATATATAAATCAGTAGATATGTGCTTTTAAAATATATCCTGATAACTGTGACAGAGCTCATGGACAAACATGTGCACCACTGCAGCAAAATGGTAGCGCAGTATAAATGTCTCTAATTCTGGGTAGCACTGCAAAACCCTTTCTCACTCTGAAAATGAGACGTAGATAGATACAATGCCTCAGCTGTACTTTCTTTCTCAATCTATCATTCTTCTTTTTTTTACTTCCCTCTCAGGGTGGCTGTGACACGCTCTAAAGACATCCCATTATTTGGCCCACTGTTCCCTAAGGGTGCCCGATTCCCTCGCTCGCTTGCCTTCAGAGATTTCCTCCTGGCTAAGGCAGTTAATGCTGAAAATGCTGCAGAGAAGTCAGAGAAGTTTCGCTCGATGGCCACTCGGACACGACAGGAATACCTGAAGGACCTGGCTGAAAATTATGTTACCACCACACCCATCGATTCCTCCACCAAGTTCCCTCTGCTTTCCTTGGGGGGGAAACGTAAAGACAAGTTGAAGGGCGCCAAAGGAGCTGAACTGCATAGTGCTGGGGCATTAGTGTGGGCTGTGATGATCAACAGTGGAGATGAAGGGGAGGCAGGAGAGCACAAACTCCCCTGTTTGCTTGGGGTGTCAGCTGAGTCAGTGGTGCTGATTGAAAGGTGCACACGCAGGGTGGTGTTTAACTGCTCTTGTCGTGATGTCATTGGTTGGAAGGCAGTGACTGAGACTAAAGAGGGCGGGCCTTGCTTGGATATCTTCTATGAACGTGGTGACTCAGTGTCAATCAGTGTGATGGAGACACAGGCAGAGGATATACGAGAGGTGGTGCAGCGGCTAGAGGTAAGGGATTCTACTTCCTGCTTATTGCAGATTTAAGGTCATGCTTTAGATGTTTATGTTACTTTAAATGTATTTTTTCTTCTGCAGCTGATCACCCGAGGCTGTGAGGCATTCGAGGTCACACCACTTCGAGATGGAGTGGGTCAACCGGGCTTCCTAATGAATGAGGAGGGCTTTGTAACAGAGCTGCAGCGGTTCTGTTATGCTGAGAGTGGGGGTCTGCAGCTGTGGGCTCGTGTTGTTCGGTTATGTGGCCACTCCCTGGTTCACCTCAGCCCAGAGGAGAGGACCCGGCTGCTCCGCACTGCACACAAGATCCACATCACTGTCATTCCACCAGATGAGAACGGCAAACCTCGCAGGTGGGTTCATCTGCAGATAAGAAGGAATGGTATATGAGTGGGTCAAAGGTAAAGAACAGACTGGAGAGAGAGTCACAAGCCCACATCCTAAATAGTATGTATATAAAAGTCATTGTGTACTGTACACTCATATTTAGTGAAAAATATTTTAACTACAATTGAATAAACTACATCATGCTTTTTTTAGGCATTTACTCTACCAAAACCACACTGGCTTTTTAGAAGTGAGTTATTCAAAATATCAATATTAGCACTTAGCTTACACCATTGAAGCATTGAATTTTTGCATGACGCAGGCTTTTTGCTGACCACAAAATAGCCAAATATGAGAGTGCAGGTTATCTATCCATCCCTCCATCCAGTAAGGTACGTTTCCATGAAAGTCAATTGGCAGGCTGATATGACTGCATCACAATTTTATTGGTGCTCATGAATTCAAGAATATTAAAGGCTTAATTTGCACATATTAGGAGGCAGTGGTATGTTCATATTTACAGACTCAAGCTAATGATAGTGATTCCTGCTGCTGTACAAGAGCTGAACGGAGGCACTGAGACACACAGGAGTGACAATAATGTTTTTTCATAGAAAAATCACATTAAAATCAGTGTCCAGGGTGTTTTCCTGGAGAAATAGAGCTAACATCAATAACCATCTCTCAGAAAAAACACAAACAGCAAGACAAATAGTATATGTTAGAGCTTTCGATGTTGTTACGCTTTTTATTTTTTTCACGGCTACTTATGTTCATGTCAAGTCCAAAGTAATTTAGTTGTTTCCTTAAGTCACCATTTGAGGCTCAAGTTTACACTTCTGCCCATCAGTTTAATAGATGCTGTGGAAAATAAGCAAGAAAGTGACAGCAAAGACAGTGTTGGGGGTATGGACATTCAGGGGTCACAGCTCGCTCTGTCATTTATGACGGCCTGCAGTGTTGTCTACACCAGCTGGCTTTCAAACAATCAATGCCTGTAATGACCTTTAATCACACGCTCACAGGCAGAGAGCACCATTATCAGCACAATTTCTAATCAACGTATGGAGCAGAAACAGCTGGACACTGGTTTGACCACAATCATTACAATAAATCAGAGAGGTCCTAAAAACATTTGCAGGTTCCAGGTAAGAAAGGCATCTTCAGGCAAATCCTATAGTGTTGTTTCTCTTGATTAATTCCTGAAATGCTTGGCAACAAAGGCCTTTTTTTTACTCCAGACATGTCAGAATTCTTGACAGGTAGTGGCTTTTCTGTGCTGTCAAAGGATAACCAAGATATACTGTAGCAAAAAGAAAGGATGTATAAAAAAAGATAAATATGGCACTGAAAAAAAACCATGTTTATTTATAACATTGTGATTCAGTTAGAAACAGGATAATGGAGTTTTTGTTGTTTTATGATTCTACAGAAGTTTCTCGGAGCTCTACCAGAAAGCAATCAAGGATGCAGAGTGTAAACCCGGTGAGGATCAGTCTGGAGAGGCCTGGGTCCTGGATGAGAGGGAAGAAGAGGAGGAAGAGGAGGAAGAGGTGAAGGAGGAAGGTGGAATCACTGAGGTGGACATCACCAAGGTGCAGGTGCAGGCTGAAGAGGATGAAGAGCAACCGTGTGATGAAGGCCAAAGTGAAAGGAGTCAAAGTTCACTCCTGACGCCGCCCAGTTTACCTCTGTTACGGGCCACATCCCTGCAGGACCAACCGTCCAATGAGAGCCAGGAAGGTTCGACCTCGCAGCTCACCCGCAGCTTCTCTCTGGAGAGACAGCCGTCATTCAAGGAAACATGTGAAGAGTGAGTGATTGTACCACTGTTATAGCACAGAAACAAGTTCAAGAGAGCAGAGGTTTCAGATATTTCTGCTTTAACAACTTGTCAATTGTCTCTGACCCCTGAGATTTTATCCTGCAAACATTACCCTGAGGTCAGGAACTACATAAAAATAATCTGATCTATCTAAGATTTGTCTAGATACAAAAAAAGAGTGACACCGTGACTTAAAAGGGCTTTGTATATTAAATCATCCATCATGAACAGCTGAAAATATCCTCAAAGTACAGCTGACACATCACAATTTAATCTCTGAGCCGCTGCGACAAGTAAAAAGGACACAAGCAGTGTGTCATTCTGCAGCAATGGAAAGGAAAGGTATATTAACTAAATAGGCTAACTTATTTAATTTTTTTTTTTGGAATATGATTCACAGCTGAGAGCTATTTAGATATAAATGTGCAGATGTTTCTCTTCAGCTGTGTTACATAATAGAGTATCATCCTTTAGCATAAAGTAAGTTATGAGGATAATTGATTTAAACATTTTCTTGGACTGTAAGAGTAGACAACATGTCATATAAATGAAAACAAGAATGCCCATTTATATCCATTAATGGCTCCATTAACTGTAATTTATTACTGTATCAGTCACAGCATCTGTCATCTATCAAATCCCTAGAAGAAAAGAGCAAAAACACATCACGTAAGCAAAAAGATATGACGAATAATGCATAGACTCAGCATATTATTGAAGCGCACTGGTTGTTTTTGCCTTAGACAACAGAAAAGCAGAGAAAATATTCATGGTCATAATATTGAACTCACCAAACTGTATTTGCATTTTCACAAAGCAGAACTAAAAATATTGACTGAACCACATCAGATGAAAAATTCAGTGTGGATAATTTTAGCAGACATCAATCTGGCCCAAATCTAAGTAGTCCTGGAGATTACCGCTCCAAGTGCCTCTGTTTTGACCTCTGGGTTGGATAAAAAAAATTTCATAAAACATCAACAGCAGATTTGTTTTGTGTTCTTTAACCACAGACAAATGTACGACAACGTGGAGGTGAAGGTCGACCGTCATATCTATGAGAACATCGGTGAGCTGCGAGATGCCACACCTGATCTCATCCTCGCCGTTAAACCGAAGATTCCCTTAGAGGACGAGCAGGTGAGGGACCCAGACCAAAGAACATGAGTGAGTGGTTTCTCCTAAATGGTTAAATCCGCCGTCATTTTCTCTGTATCTCCCATCTCCTTTTAGTTCATGGGTGCTGATTTTGGTGATGACAAAGCCTCAGCCAGCGACGCTTCTCTCTCATCTTCCCGGTTGTCGTGTGTAGACCGAGCTGAAAGAAATTCACGAGCCCTAAGTCTTCACAACTCCATCACTAAGAGTAAGCACAACCCAGTATTCCTGAATTTATTAGAGTCGATAATGATGGAGACCATGGTCTTCAAAAAGGATGATTTCAGCCTGATGCCATTTGAATTAAAAAATAAATGAGGCAAACAAAGGCCACGCAGAGTTAATGTGACCCTGATCATTGGCTACCAGCAAAGCTCCCAAGCCCGACAACAGCTGACACGGCTCCTCCAGTGATGCCAAAATGGAACAATTACAAATGTTTGCAAATCATCTCTGCCTGATTTAAGCCCCAAATTCCTCTTTCCAAATCTTTCTGCCTTAAACCCCTCTCTTCATTATCCTCTCTCTGCATCCCCTTTGTCCCTGTTCTTTCATCTACGTGCCCCCTATTCCACTAATCTAATATCACCCCTGCACTGCTGCCACCCCCTGCCAGGGTCGGGATAAAAGGGGGACAGATGGGTGTTGGGAGGGGTGGAGTTTTAGGCAGCCCCAAATCAAGGAACCCCTCTTACACCATCTGCTCTGCCTCCGCTGAGACTATGTGAGACTCATCATTTAACCACCACATGAGCACACTTACTCATCCTCTCATCAAATTCTTCTGATTTTTGTGGGGGTGGCATTTGAAACCTCTGATTGTTTTACATGTTGTCCATTTGCAAGCAGCCTACATGTCCGTTAAAACAACTTGAGTTGCATTAATATACCATCAAATATATGAAAAAAGGCTGAACAGTTAATTTAAATATCATTAATATTACAGTTGCAGTTAAATTTAAATGTAAAATGTAACACAACATATCGTTATAAGTAAAGCATTGTTGGGCTACAGAGATTATACAAAAACAAATATGACCCCCAAAAATATGATCATTTCTGTATTATGTAAGTGAAAGTATAATAAAACAAATTACAGATCTTCATCATAGTTGATGGAAATGTCCATCGACTAGAATGTACATAGAAATAAACTGTGATATTCAATTTTATACATTTAAAAACACCATAAATAAGTATAAAGAAAAAAGAACAATAAACAAATCACCTATTAAACTGCAAATGCATACAGATTAGTTAAAAAAAAATGTTTAAAGCTCAGACAGTGTTTCATAAGCCCCCCCTTCAGTCATTCCACAACTTGGAGGCTGCATTTAAGAAACTCCAGACCCAACTTGTCTTTAAGTTTCATCTGGGGTCTTAATTTGCTTTTGTTCTTTATTAATTGTAAAAACAACCAGTTAAAATATATTTAGATGTGACAAATAACAATTACCAGTTACACAGGAAGTAAAAATAAATAATAAATAAATGAATACAGAAGAGAAAGGATATAAGGGAAATAAGGCAGACAAAAAAGAAGAAATACAAGATCAAAAAATAAGAACAAAAAAAATCAATGGGTGGATATCCAAAGTTTTCATCGAATTTGCATAAAATAGTGAATATTCATGAATGTTAAATTGTAAATTATCCATTTCTGTTATGTCACTTTTATTGTCAACTAAATTTTGGTCAGAAGCGTTACATAAATGTTTTCTGTAATTATCTAAAGTGTGTTTATATCCAAACTTTTCCTCTCTTCCTTCACTTTTCTGTTCCCGTGTCTGCTGCAGTAAAGCAACAGCACCCCCCAGTGGTGACTTGTTGTTACAGCCTGACCAGAGGCTTATTTCAGTTCATCAAGTCCCACTGCAGTGCTCCACAGCCCTACTGTCCCTGTGAGATTTATTACCTGAACATTATAAGAAAGTCTTACAAAGCTTTTCCTGTTTTTCTCAGTTCTCTCAGAGACGACAGACTCGACAGAGGAGGAGTGGCAGTCCATCGCTGACTTGGCCACAGCCTGCCGCAGCATCCTGGAGGCGTTGTCACGAGAGGGTGAGGATCCGGTTATGGTTACACTACATATCACTGACCTTGAGAATAGAATAGAAGAGAATAGAATAGAAGAGAATAGAATAGAAGAGAATAGAATAGAATAGAATAGAATAGCCACCCTCAGTGCAAAGGATAAAAAAAAATTGTAAACATAGAAGCATTATAAAAGTCATAAAAAGACAGTATATGAAGAACAATAACAATATAAAATAAAACTACACAAAAGATATAAGTTGAATAAAAACAGTTTAACATGGACTGAAACAGAAAACATTTTAATAAAAACCAATGCTGATATGAAATATAAATAGACTTTGAATTGTAACTATTGCTTATATTAAAATGACCTTCTACTATATGATTAGTTTGAAACACTTATTTGTGGAAAATAAATAAATAAAACTTCACAAAATTGCTATTGTACAGTTTCATGAGGCAGTAAAATGCAGGAACCAAGACTGAAGTCTAAGAAGTTACACCCAACCATATTATGATCGTATTTGGAGTCTGTGTTTTTATGTAATGTATCTATGTTTGAGTTTTAGATACTAGTATTAATATATATTGTATTTTATTTCGGGCTGTCAAAATTAACAAGTTCAGTCAGATTAAAACACATTTGGGACAGTTTGTCCAAGTAGAGTTTTGCATGTGCTCATGGTCAATTGATTCAACAGTGACAGGCAGCAGAAGCAACCATTAAGATGGAAGATACTCAACAGCACATTGACCTCTGGATGGAAAAATGAGGACAAACAAAACCAAAATGAAAGAGTCAACTCACACAAAGTATTATACAAACTCTGTAGGAAGGAGTTTTCTATTCACTGAAGCACTTCCAGATTGAAATACCACAATAACATAAAGAAGACATTAGTCTAAGATTCTGCTAGTACTAAAGCTAGATATTTTCGCCTCCTTCTTGAGTCTGTTTGCTTATGCAAAATAAAAAGAAACTAATATAGATTTTAAAAATGGTATTTAATTGTGATTAATTAAAATGAGTCCACATTAACTTTAATCTTAAATTAAAAATTTAATCATTTATATTTAATTTTTACACTTTTACTGTTGTACCAGAGCTCCTCAAAATTCCTTTATTTTTAATGCCTGTTTTTAACTATGACAATAAAGCTCTTCTTCTTCTTCTTCTTCAGACCGCAAAGCTGGAGATGCATCTCAGGCAGGAGCTGACCAGGCAGATGGGAAACTAAGGGACACAAAGGAGAGGTGGGTTGCTATAAGGTCTGCACAATATGCACTGGACCACTGGACGGTTCAATATCTCTGCAGTTGGTCTTACTAAGTTCTTTTCAGCCTGAATTACTGCACCTTTTCTTTTACTCAGCTCAATAAAGCCTTTACTTTTTTTTTTAATTTTCTCTCAGTTATTCAGATTTTATTGGCTACATCCAACTGTTTGAGTCAATGTCATGGCTTTTTACCCATAAAGAAAGCTGCTGAGTCAGAGATGCGCTTTCTGTATCTGCAGATGCTCACATAGACACAGTGTATGAGAAGGTGATGTCTGACTCATTGCCACTGCCATCTTTCTTACTCACCAGTTTATTTGTTTTTCTTTTACTTTTTATAGTTCCTTAGTTGCCAGAAGCCAACTGTTAAACCGCTTTAAGGGAGAAGACTCTATCTATGAGTGCACATTAAGTTAAAACAGTGCCTCAGACGCAGATGTTTGGTATAAATACATTTTGGTTTACTGTGCACAATAGGCTATAAATCAAGGTCAGTGTGAAGCATGTCTATACTTAAATATTCTACTGAGTCAAATCTTCTAAAGAGAATGGTGGATATTGTTTCATAATGTTGTTATTGCGCTTTTGCTCTCCTCTGCGCTTCGCTCTGTAGGGCGTAGTCATCGATTTTAACTGCAGTCAAAAGAAATGCATTATGGGATGACTTTACTCAAAATGGGTCTGCTTGTCAGCTCTGGCAATTACTGTAAATTGATCCCTGAGTATTACAGGTTTCATTAAAGGCACCGAGGCCGATCTCTTGAGCTCTTGAGTCTGTCAGTTTGATGGACAGCTCCACCAATCAAGCAAATTGCAAAGTGCACTCTGTATCCAATGTACAAGGAGGTGTTGTTTTAGAAAAGATATCAAAATATTTCTAATCACGAGTACTCAATAGAGTGCATATATCCAACAAGACCCAACATTCATGTAATTCAGTAAATAACAGATAAGGTGTAAAACAAAGATACCAGGATGTGCCCCTTTTATATATTTCTATAATTTCAACATCATTTGAAAAGGTTCCTACGCTTCCTACAGATTTAGATTTACCTAACAATTACTTTAATTAACAAAACTGCTTATTTTTACTTTACTTCCTAAAATTATTTCAATTCAATTCAATTTTATTTAGAAAGCCCCAAATCACAACAAAGCCGTGTCACAGGACTTTACAGAAACACAATCAACTACAGAAACAAATGAAAAGTCCCAAGCCTCCCCTGTCCTTAGACTCTCCTTCTCGTCAAGAAAAAAATTCAAAACCCAGTGGGAAAAAGAAGAAATCTTGAGGAGAACCACACTGAAAGAGAGATCCACTCCCATGGACGGACAGGCTATAGATGAACGTCCATTTCTAAATGAAGGAGGGGGTGGAGTGGTCCAGGTTTCAGTAGTATCTGTGTAATCTCGCTAACAGATAGACAGACAGAGATATGAAGGTGACCTATTCAGCACAAGTAGAAATATCACAGATTCTAGTGAACATACTCACCCTGTTGTTCTAATTTAGAAACTAAATCACATAAACTGTATAAAACCCATGTAATCCTTTACCAAGTTCAGTATCTCCAAACTTTGTATCTGCATTTGACAAAGTGTCACTGCTCCTCTTTGTTGCAGTGACTCTCCAGGCCACCTCGAAGAGAAGGTATCACAGCTGGAGTCCATGCTGAAGAAGCTGCAGGATGACCTGCAAAAGGTGCTATGACTTTAATGAATGCTTCATACATTTTAGATTGTAATATTTATTTTGAGTGAGTGCCACAGGAAAGTCAGGAGGTAGGAAAAAGTCTTTGAATTGTTTATAATATCTCAACGCTTCTGCAGCTGGAGTGAGATGGTTTCTAATGCAGGCCTGTGCAAATCCTCTCATTCACGCTACTTCTTCAAGTGAGAGGCAGTCAGAGCTGACTCATGTAGATATGCAATAAACTCAAAAGTATTCACAAAAGGGATGTAAATAAAAGCTGATGTACTGTAAGTCATATTTAAATGTGAAAGCACTGCTATATTTATATATGAAACACAAGCCCATTGCATTAATGTTATTATTTGGCATTATTTGTTAGACACTACATATAATTTGATAGTGGAAGTGAAAGATGTTTTTCATATTTTTATCAGCCTTATATCATACTGTACATATTTTTTTGTATTTTTAAATACCATGTAAATCCCATTATTTCTTTACTGTGCCTTATGCGCCAATACAAACAGAAACAGTAACAAATTACACTTACACAATATATCTCTTACACAGTAAAACGCCTGCAGCAACTCCTGCTGTTTACCATAAAACACCACCTCTGATACTGTAATGAAACTTTAACTACAGCCTTCACATTGTTTTTATTTATTATTGTGCCTACTTGTTCATTTTTTTGTTATGACTTGATTTTTTTTTTTTTCACATTAATTCAACTTTATCAGTTTTATTTGCACTTCACATAATATCACTAAATATGACCAAATGATAATGAATCAGTTTCACTTAAACACCTGTGTGCTTGTGCAGGAAGTTCACTGTTGCTCATAAAGTTGGAATAATTTTGTTTTCAGACAAATTCCTCATTTTATTCCTATTTATACACCAGTATTCACCTTTGATAAGGTGAAACTTATTCCATAGTGAGTCCCAGTTAGAGTTTAATTATGAAGAATAAATTACATTGTCAAAATAATTTCATGAGAAGAATTAAAAAATATGTTATTCCAACTTTATGGTTAACAGTGTTTATTAATGTGGCAATGTTATTACTTTCAGATATTATAACAGCCCCAGCAGATGGTTATTCATGTTATTTTTTTTTCCATGCAGATGTCAAAGGTTGTGTGTCTGTCATATTCCTCTCAGTTCTGTTGAGAGTTTTCTGTTTTTCCGTCTTTAATTGGCACCATCTAATGATGTTTTTTCAATTATGAATGAATTGTTTAAACATATAAAATGTAACATTTCCACATTAAAAATATTCCTATATATTTGGTTGACTTGTGTACTTCAAATGTTTCCAACAATGTTCGAATTAAGAGAAATCTATCATTTTATTTAATGTACTAGCCCATTTCATTTTGTCGCCCTTTTCATGTCATTGGCTAATATTTGATTAGAATGAAATGACATAATGTGAATATATGTCACTAAACGTAATGTGAATAAAACTTTAATATATTAACTCGTGTGTAAACATGATTTCTGCCTGAGACACATTAGATAGATTCTTGGCAATGATGGTGAAAACTTATGATCGCATGCTATTTCACAATATCATCTCCTATTACATCATTCACTATTGTTTTTGTTGAGAGACTTCCAGAGGCATTATTTCAATACTGTACATTTAACTTTGCAAATGTTATGAATAGTACAAATGCAAGCAAATGTTCATTATCTTTACCTGAAAGTGGTTAAGCACATGAGTTTAATTGTTTACTTTTTTTGTAAAATCAGCAATAAATTTAGGAAGAAATTAATTCAGCACTGTTTGGTATCTTGATTTGTTCATCTTTTCTGCACTGTGATGTTTGTCTACACTGTTTATGTTGTTTTTCCTCACGCTCGCTGTCCACTGTAGTCCCCTAAAGCCTCAGCTCTACCTGTCACTGTCCTCCTGTTCCTGCCACAGCCATCTGAGAGACAGCTTTTGTTTTGTTTTGTGCCGATGTCTTTCAGGAGAAGGAGGACAAGGCGGTGCTGCAGGCCGAGGTGCAGAGCCTCCGGCAGAACAACCAGCGGCTGCAGGAGGAGTCACAGAGCACAGTGGCCCGCCTCATCAAAGTCACCGAGCTGCTGTGTAATGTCAACAAGCCCTGTTAGCTCCGTCACATACAAACAAATCTGTGGAAACATGCAAAACGTACAACGTCCTTGTACACTGAGTTTGTTTATACATATTTGCAAAAGTAGACGCACACACACGCACCCCCTCTTCAGTCTGTGTACAACCACAGCTTTGATACAAATCCTTGGATCTGCCTCTCGTTGAAGGAGTATGCAAATAAACTCACAAAAATACAAGAAAAGGCCATCGAGACATCACATGGACTGACCAATGTGTAGTTATCAGGCTGCTGAGTTGGTGTGCTATGCCAGAGTGCTTACCTTAATGAGTGTATGATAATGTAAGTCTGTGAACGTGTGTGTGCGTGTGTGTGTGGTATGAATGTGCGTGTGTGCATCTCTTACTGTACCTTGCTTCAAATACTTGACAAGCTGGGCTGAATAGCACTTGCATAAAAAGTGGCAATTAAGATTGAGAGACACTATATAGCATGTTTGGTGGTGTCTTATCTGAAATGACCAAAAGTATATATATATATATATATATATATATATATATATATATATATATATATATATATATATATATATATATATACCTATAATATATGTGAAAAGTACATAGTATTGCTATCCCTCTGCGCCAGACCTGTAGTTCTGTAGTTGCATTGAGTGTGGTTCTGCCTGATAGTGTTGAAGGCCTCAAAAGTACACAAAAACAAAACAAAAAAAAAAGGAACATGGCAGTGACAAGCCTGTACGCAGCCATCTACTTCTACAAAGATGTAATGATGCTAACTGACTGGCCTCAGAGCAAGGTCCGTTGCAGAACATCCTCCTCTTCATGTCTTAGCTGTACTGTATTTAAAAAATTGGGACTTTTTAGGGAGCGGGGAATATAAGAAAGGGAGGTAAACTGGAAGAAATTTTAAAAAATGTGCACGCTTTTCCTCCTGGGAGATGGGTTGAAGGGATATTAAATAGGGTTATACCTCTCCTGAAGACACAGACAATGGCAGGAAAGAAGTGCTTCGGCTTCCTTTCATGATTGCCTGTAGCTGTTTTCTTCTAACCTCACTATTGTAGCAGCCATACTGTAGATCTTCTGCTGGCCTGAACCACAAAATGCCAAAAGGCAGCTTTTCTTTTAGCTGGCAAAATAGCTTTAGGTGTCTGAATAAAACACCTTAAACTAATAGTGAAATACAGAATATCGTATTCAACGTGTTTTGTGTTCAGCGGATGTCTACAGTGACTTTTGGGTAATTGTTTAGTATGGCTTATGAGTGGTAGTGGTAAGGACAAATAGGTGAAATCTTACAGTCCACCCTGATGTGTGTTTGTGTGTGTTTCTGTGTCGTTCCTGCACTTTTTTTTGTAAACTTGACACTGGACAGGGCACATACTGTACTTTATTTATCCTGCCCAGGTTATGTCTTGCTCAGTATTACAAGGTGGGTCAGATCTCATCCCCCCCGATGCCACCTTACCTCACCTTTTTTGTGTCCAACGCTGATGGCACCAATAATAAGGTGTGGTCAGAGGAGTCGGACTGCTTCTCCTCAGTGCCAACAAAAGCCCGGCAGCTCTTCTGAATCCCACTGAAACTGAACAGAACTGACTTGACCACAAACTAAGAACTCTGAAAAGAAAACAAAGAGAAAAAAAAAAGGGAATGCCAAACATTTGCCAGTCACTCAAACTCAAAGCTCCAGTTTCTTGTACAAACTTCCTCTTGTAATTTTATTTTAGAGTCACTGTGAATACCTGGTACCAGCATATTAAGATACAGTATATTCAGATTAAATTATGAATCTAAACTTTATCAGTATGTGAAGATACTGTATGTACAGGTGAACTGTTCCATGTTATTACTTAGTGCATTGGGTTGTGTACGCCCTCCTTTTGCAGGATGATTATGCAGAAAAGTGTTACTCGTGGCCGCGGAGGCTCCCCGTTTCATCTCGTGTACATGCTGAAGCCTCATGACTTCACAGGGGAAGATGGTGTAAGAAGACCTGTTTTACTGTGTCTTGTATAGTTATTTAGATTGTAGGAGGCTGGACAAGCATGAGAATGTGCCAAGCAACTTCCAAGCTCCTCTCTGTATGTGTGTCTGTATAAAAAAAAAAAATGTAACTTATTAATCATGCAAATGTGGATTTTCTTGTAGCTATGTCAACAGGAAGGAAGCAATGGGAAAATGTGAAATAGAGCAGAATTGAATGGTGGGTTTGGTTACAAATGTATGCCCCCCCCCCTTTTTTTTTCTTTTTGTAGAAAACCAACAGTCACATATGACCCAGCAAAATCTGCAAGTCTTGCTTAGTGTGATGGTTCTTATTATTATTCTAGTATTGAGCTATTTCAGCTTTAGCTCATACATATTTAAAAAGGTCTTAAAACACCATTAGGTACGCCTTAATGAGCGAATCTCTTCTTTCAGAATGGATGGTCAAAATTGGTCATTCAGGTGTTATGTGAAGACGTATTTCTCTGACTTTGTGCCTACCTGAACATGTAATGTCTTTCACCCTGCTTAGTGATCTCATTTCATTATTTTTGGTTGCACTCACTGAGGTTTTGTGGCACATGAAGAGTTTCTGTCGGACTGTCACAACATCTTGATCTTCATCATTCACAGTGTGAGGAAAAAGTGATTGGATGAACAGATATGAATAATAATAGCTGAGTGTTTTTGGTCTCAAATATCTCTGACCGTTTATGGCTCAATGAGTACTGATTGTCAAAAGAAGCAAACCGACAAATATATGATTTTTAAGTGAATTAAAGGGAAAAAGGTGCTTAACATGACATGTCGATGCTGAAATTCAGTGTAAATGCTTTTCTTTTCATTTAATCGAATGATGTTTGCAGAGAAAAACTACATGTGGCTGAATGGCCTAAAAAGGGACAAAACTGTGGGGGAAAAAAACTGACATCACAAACTGACCTAATCTGGAAATAATTAAATCCAAACAATCTAAACTTGGTCCCAAGCAAAGTTGACATAGTGACAAATGGCCCAAAAATCTAACCGAGTTAAGATATTTATGTGGCTGACTTCAGGATACAGAAGGACGGTGAGGTTGTGTATTCGTTTTCATTTTGGTTTGTGGAAAAAAAAATGCCTCCAAATAAAACAAAAAGTTGGACTCAGAAACAAATTAGTCACCCATAGTCCAGTCAGTGACCACATGATGAGATAACAACAATGTAATGGGTTTGGTTAATAAACAAAGCTTTAAAATGACATTAGTTTTTAGAATTACTTTCACTTCCAAAAAAGACATGATTTTTCTTTTTTTTAAAAAAGAGGCAATTTAGTGAAATCTTTTTCACCATCAAAAAAGTATATGAATATTTAACATGAAACTCTGCAGATGACCTCAGTAAGTAGAGCAAGATGTGTGATGGAGGGGACGACCGGAGCTCACATCCTGGACTGGATTATGATGAACACAGGAGGTGAAGGAGCAGTGAAATGACAGCTGTGAACAGCTCAGGAAGAAAAGGGTTTAAAGCTGAACTTCAACAAGATGATATCAGCCAACATCACTCTGTGATTGGATAAAATAACCTGAGTCTAAAAGGCTTGAGACAAAATGGGATGAAAGAACAAGAAAAATGTATAAACAAGGATTTAATTTCCACATCTGTGGGAAGAGTGTGCTGTCAAATAGTAGTTACAGCTCATGAAACACTAGGCTTAAAACAGTAAAAGCACAAGTAATATAAGGAGTAAGAAAGAGTAAGTATCCAAGACAGACAGACAGACAGACAGACAGACATACAGATAGATAGATAGATAGATAGATAGATAGATAGATAGATAGATAGATAGATAGATAGATAGATAGATAGATAGATAGATAGATAGATAGATAGATAGATAGATAGATAGATAGATAGATAGATAGATAGATAGATAGATAGATAGATAGATAGATAGATAGATAGATAGATAGATAGATAGATAGATAGATAGATAGAAAAAGAAAGAAAGAAAGGACAGATGGATACACAGGCAGGCAGACAGCCATGGGACAGTCTCCTTACCCCAGTATCATTCAGGAAAACTCAAAATCTTAAAGGAACTAAAGATATTTTGCCAAGAAGAATGGGCAGCTTTACCACCAGCTGAGACAATAAAGTGTTTCATTCACAACTACCACAAAAGATCCATCTGTCAATGATGTTAAAGGGGCCATTATAGAGGAAGAAGAACTAGGGTATGTAAACTTACGATCAGGGTCATTTGGATAGTTTCTGTTGTCAGTATAATTTATAAAGACCTAACACATTTTTTTTTTTTTTTTTTTATATATAATAAATGGCTTCACCAAACCATGAGTGAAAGAAACTCTTTTTGTATTATAATTCATATTCTCAGAAAAACTACCAAAGAATCCTAAATTCTGCTACGGTATGTAAACATATGAGCATGACTGCAGATAGATGCCTCATCAGTGACATAAGCTCCACCTGCTGCTCACAGGTGTGTCTGATCAGCTGGTCATTGTAGAGGCAGCTCTGCTTCAGCTTCTCTCTGCCCAATTGTTCTGTCTTCATTTCATTTGTCAACATTTCTTCTTTTTTGCTTGATTCTGGATTATTTTTTTTATTCATTTTTAATTTTTTGCTTAATTCAAGCTAAAAAAATAGACACATGCAATAAGTGAAAACGATGTTGGTAAGATTTTTCTTAAAATAATTATAATAACAATAAGAAGAAATACACAATGAGAGCGCAGCCCTCCGGCAAGGCAAACCTTGGGGGGGTCCGGATCACCACCAAAATCTAATCATTTGTTGATCTAATAATAATAATGGATTAGATTTCTATAGCGCTTTTCAAGGCACCCAAAGCGCTTTACATTAGTGTTCCATTATTCATTCACTCTCACATGCTCCCTCTGGTGGTGGTAAACTACATATGTAGCCACAGTTGCCCTGGGGCAGACTGACAGAAGCGTGGCTGCCATTTCGCACCTACGGCCCCACTGACCACCACCGAACATTCATACGCATTCACACCAGTGTGAGTGACACTGGAGGGAAGGAGGGTAAAGTGTCTTGCCCAAGGACACAACGGACTGACTAGGACAGAGCGGGAATTGAACTGCCAACCCTTCAGTCAATGGATGACCCGCTCTCCCAACTGAGCCATGGCCATCTCGCAATTACCACCATACCCTGAATATTTAATCGAAACCCATCCATACGTTTTTGAATTATGTTGTACACAAACCAACAGGCAAACTAAAAACAAACTTATTACCTTCACCAAGGAGGCTATGTTTTTGCTGCACGAGCTGATACCACCAAGTAATTAATAGTCCAGGATCAATGTCAAAGTTGTTTGTCCAGGCCCACCAATCAGGGGCCACTTGTGGTTGATGATGTCATTGACAGAGCGACGTGTAAGTTTCAAATCACTGGCCCGCTGAAAAGGTAGATGCAAGATCAGTGGTCCCCAACCCACGGACAGGTACCGGTCCGTGGCCCAATTGGTGCCGGGCCACCGGCTGCCTAATAAAGAATTAATTATTTCTCTTGTATTCATTATCTGACTCTGAATAATCTTTTATTTTGAAAAATGACCGGATTCCCTTGGTCACATCTCTGTCACTTGAATGCCAAAAATGTAACCCACGTGTTAACAAAATAAGTAAAAAACAAATGTCTTTGGAAAGTTTCTATCGAAGATGAAAATGCCGACTGAAGAGACAGAAGAGCCTACAACTTCCAAGAAAAGGAAAGCTTTTAACAGACAACCACAGGCGTTGTACTTGAAATATGGATTTATCGTGACAGGTGAGTCCCACAGACTCTGTATAATTTGCGGTGACCGTTGTAAACAATCTACGTAACCCCGCCCCCACCACCACCGGTCCATGGTAAAATTGCCAAACGTCGACCGGTCCGCGGTTATAAAAAGGTTGGGGACCACTGTGCTAGATGGTACGGGTAGACTGACGGACGGGGGCAGTGTTCAGGACGTTCTTCTCAGGACGAGGTTAGTGGTGATAAGTTCCATTCAGTACAATGTATTTGAAAGGACAAACACACACAATACTATGCTAAAAGTTAAAACAGATTTCCATGTGTGTTATGTCATGCGTGTAACTATGATTAAGGACATATGTTTCGACTTGTTTTATTAGTCGTAGTTGGCTTAATATTATGAAATGAAAAGAAGATAACTGCGAGATCATGTCTACGAAAGAATACATAATGCACGTATGACATAACAGAACTAGTTTGTTTGAGTGTGTTGAGTTCGCAATGTCCACCTCGCATGCTGCACTCTTGCTACCTGTGCCCCGGTTCCCCAAAATTCCCACGGTTCGTGAACGGTTTGTAGACAAACAGAATGCTGCTAGGATGAACGCCAGGCCTCAGAAACAACATGGCGCTGTCCATAGACTAGCATTATGAAATGTCAGACTATGCTAAATCTGTCTTTTCAAGATCGAGAATGGTACATAAATACCAGATATATATATATATATATATATATATATATATATATATATATATATATATATATATATATATAATCAGTTGGTGTAATTACTTTTTACACCAACTGAGACGTAAACTTATGTGAACTGAAGTTAAAAGTTTCACCAAGTCAGCGTCAGATCCAGAAGGTTACTATGTACGAAGCCTGGGTGTGTTACAATAAACTAGATTCCTATATTTTCATAGCTAACTGCACATATATGGCAGGGTCCTTACTGTACTGAGTAAGTTGTTTGTCCTTGCAGGGGGGTGTTCCAAGTTGGTGGTTTAGTGGTAAGCCTGGCTAAGTTAACTTGGAGGTGATGTTAATAACAGAAGAACCTGGAGTCATTGTTATCTTAACTAGAGAAAGCTAGCAGGCTACTCTATTAGAAGGTTTATCATTTCCTCTGGCTTAACTTACCCAGGTTAATCATTTAACCACCTACTTGGATATCCTCCATATCTTTCTTTTTATTTTCAGTATGTACTTCATTGTAGGCTTGGGCCATGCTGCAGCAATTTTTTCAAGGTTGAGATTGTGGTTAGAATAGGAAGGACAGAGAAATGGCCATTCCTGATTGTGTTCTCATCCCAGTCCACACGCTTGGTCACTTCTAACCATAGACGTCATCGACTGCGAAGGGGTCTATAGCCTACTTTTATACACCAGCAATCTTAACCCTTGTGCGGTCCTCCAGGTCAAAGTGACCCAGTGGCCCACTAATGTGTGTTTTCATACGTACTGTATGGTGCCATTGCTTACTACTGAAAATGGTAAAATATCCTTGGGGGGTGGGGTGCTGACTCTTTAGAACTGAACTTTAGAATCTGGGTCTTTAAGACCCGATCATAGGACACAACCTGTGTGCCAGGGTTAAAACATAAAAACACAAGACATAAAAGACAGAACAAAACAAAATGCCTATGCCTTGAGGAAGATCAACATGAGGATTAATTAAACCATGGTGTTGGAATGAACACCAACATTACCTATACTAGGCATATAATATACTACAGGTCATCTAATTTAATAATCTTATTTTATATATATATATATATATATATATATATATATATATATATATATATATATATGGACTGTCACTTTTATCCTGTAACACAGAAGACAACAGTTTTGTATGTTGGCATCATATGACTCAATATAAATGACTGATTACATGAGATTAGATAAGATTCAACTTTACTGTCATTGCCCATGTACAAATGCTGAACAATGGAATACACTTTTCAGAATCAGAATTACTTTACTGATCCCAAGGGGAAATTGTATTAACATAAAAGAGTAATAAAAAAATGTTCATCAGCAAAAATAAACATTAAGCAATAAAAATTACAAGTGCTTCCCAACACAACAACCCCGCCCCTCTTGCACACATTTTACTTGAGTTGCCGCATCTCTTATCATTATGAATGTGAAAACACATTTTTGGTGACTTTGACCTACATTTCATTTCTGAAAATTTAATGAAAATCCGTCAAGTAGTTTTTGTGTAAAGCTGCTTACAATCAACCAAACAAAGCAACAAACAAACAACACCACGAGAGGGGCAACCACAATTTTGTGTGTGTGTGTGTGTGTCCAAATGTTGTAAATAATGTAAACTACTGTATAAAAGGCAAATACTGTTTAAAATTAAAATAATATTTTCAATAGCTTTCATTTACCGCAATTTTACATTGCGGTAAATGAAGAAGAAATATCAAAGTAATCCAGGATCTCTTCTGGATCATAACCAAAATCGAATCATTTGTTCATTGTGACAACCCAAACACATCATGAAATTTTCATCAAGATCCGTCAATAACTTTTTGAGTTTCTTGCTAACTAACACACAGACAGACAAACAAACTCCGACAAAACTCTTAATTACTTGGTGCTCTCACATCATGTGGCAAAAACATAACCTCCTTGATGAAGGTCATAAGTTCTTTAGATCACACTGAAAAGTTACTGGTTAGGTGATTATTTCTTATTTTTAAATGTAATGAGATATTTTCACTTGAAATAAGAAAAATAAACTTGGTAAGATTTAGACTTTTCCCTGTGTGCAGATTTTAACACTAGTCTATACAGTATGGGCCAGTTAAGGAACACTGATACTGAATGCTTTTTAGATGTAATCCTCTGTAAGGCCTTATGTGAATATTCCCTTTCACTTCTTTCAGTTTTTTGCACAAATTTCAGACTTTGTTCCACATACCTGATGTTTATTTGCTGGTTCCCATTGATCTAAAATGCAGCTATGAAATACTCAAACATACATCTAACTCCAGTAAATAGCCCAGTTCTCACCTAGTCAATATATTTAAATCATTAACATTGTGGGCAATAAGACACAGTGATATTTATAGATATTCTCTGGTTTTCTCTTATGTCAGCTTATTTGTAGCAGTGCACCAGGTGTGTATTGGAATGAAAATCTGCAGCTCAGGCCCATGAGGAAGAGGATTAAAAACAACTCATCTTTACACAATCAAACATCTAAATCTGATTGTTGTGCTCCATCTGACACACATGCAGACACAAAAACAATTCATCATTAGAACAACATTTGCAACTTGTCACAGTGCGTAAATGTGTTCGCCTCTGAAGCGATTTGATAAGACTATGAGGTGGCAAAAAATATCATTTGTTTGAGAAAGAAATTATCTAACTGGATTTTTTTTTTCTTTGCTGTCCAAGGCTTTAGTATAATCTAGACCTCAGAAGGAGATTTGTTTGTAGAGCTTAAAGCTCATGAGGGAGTGTTATAAACTGTAAAAACCTGCAGGTGGACTGGACAGACGTGTGTGTGTGTGTGTGTGTGTGTGTGTGTGTGTGTGTGTGTGTGTGTGTGTGTGTGTGTGTGTGTGTGTAAGTATGTGGAAGAAAGCAGCAGATCAGAAATAAGAACAGACAGTCTCACTTCCTGTTTATCACTAAAATCAGCTGAATAAGCATACTGTGTGAAGCCCTACCCTGACTCTGAAACCTCATCAGGATGATATTATCTCTAAATCTCACAGCTCTGCCTTTATCTATGACAAATTATCTGTAATTTAACTCCTACAAGAAAGGTTTAATACTTTTATTTCAATGTCTCTGTAGAGAAAATGAGATTGTAGGCAACTTTAATGATCTTTTATTTTTATATATATATATATATATATATATATATATATATATATATATATATATATGGAACAAAGTTTCATCTCTGGTTGTATCATATGCTTTCATAAAACATTTTACTGTTTCAAATTTGTTTATTGATTTGCATTTTTCACATACATAGGCTTTTTCCTCATTACACACAATATGATTGCATCTGTGGTTGCATATATCTCTCTGTATGTATGTGCACATACACACCCACCCTTGCCAATACATATGTGCACATACGTACATAAAACGTTTTAACTTTCACAAATGCTCAAAGTGTCTTTAACTCCTGAAGAACTAAAACTAGTTTTGTGTCAACTTTCAAATTAAATTCTCAACATCTAACTGGGATTTATCATTGTATATTATTTTTTCCTCTGCATTGATGACACTGGTCTACAAGTTAGATTCTTCTGGAATAAAACTAATGACATTTTACCACATGCGTGTTAATGATAAAAAAGCTGAAGTCTGAAGATAAGCCTTTGGTCAATATGTGAAATGCTTGGAATTAACAAGAGAATAGATTTTACTCCAAAGAAATATTGGTCTCGAGATCTATTTCAAAACACTGTCTGCACATTATGATCTATTCACTTTACAGTGGAATATTTACAAATCCATTGTATACATGTATATAAACCACTATATATGTGGATAAAACTCCACCATATATATTAAAAACAGGAGCTAACCAGCACTTTTGACATTTGTTTTCTGATTCATCTTATTCATCTTATGTCTGAAGCAGGTACTTTCTAAAAAGAAATGTAGTGTAATCAAGTATTTTGCATATAGAAAGCACTGGTCATGTACATAAAAACTAAAAACTCAGAGTTAATCTGCAGATAGATAGTCTTTAGTGATGAGCTTGTGTTTCAGAGGGTGTTTCCATGTTCACCATGGAGCCTCGAAGCATCTAAATGGATTCAATCTGATAGTAGTGAAAGGCTGAGAAACTGCATTTTACTTTAAGTTTTTAACTTTACTCAAAAATAATGGTTCAAAATTATTTGAATATTTTAGATCAATAGATACTTTTGGTCATCAGCAGATAATAAAAGGCTTCAATGAGATTCAGTTAAATTACTCCCAAGTAAAAGCAGGATGCAGTCTCGTATATACATTTTAAAAACCACCTGAAATAGAGATTGGATGCATATTTCCATTTTCCTGATTTGATACAGCATGAGGTATGATGAGTGCATTTTCCAAAGCTTGTTCCATGATCATAATACAGCAAGACAACATCATACAAACATTTCCCAGGACTCTGTCCTCTGGAAGGCCTTTGTAAACACCGGCCGCAGAGAAACGCTTTATCTTCGCCTCCCTGACACCAGGAGGAGGGCTGATGACAACAATGCACTGGCCCATGTCTTTATTTGGGGTTGGAGCGCAGGACGGAGTCTTCACTAGGGGCTATGTGTCACACACAGCTCAAGGGCTTAACAGCAGTTTGGCTCATCTGTTCTGTAAATACAGAGGCCTTATACCGTTGCTGTATATGCATGTGTGTATTTGTGCAGCAGTGTATTTACAGTGCTGGTTTGTAGAGTTACGTATTGTGTATTAAATCAGTAGGCCACTGGCCACAGTAGGATGATGTGTGTTTGGTGTAATGTTTCTACCAAAGGGGACATCTATCACTTAGATTGTATAGATGTAATCTAGGAAGCATCTACACTGACAATAGGTGTCTTATCAAACAACCCTTCTCATACTCGGAGGTTAACAGAAGATTTTAGAAATACTAAAATATTAAATATTTCCATTTTAATGAAACACTACTATTGGTGGATTTTAGGTACAACTTTTAGAAACTAAATGAAGCAAAGTTGAACTGTTTAAACCTCAGTGTCTGGTTACATATATTTCCACTCAGATACAGTAAAATAAATAAATAAATAAAAAAAATGCATGTAAAATATGCAACCTGTTAATTAGTAAAGAACCTGTCATTGCCCATGTGCAAATGCAGAACAATGCAATATGCTTATCAGAATCAGAATTACTTTACTAACCCCAAGGAGAAATTGTATTCAAATAAAAGAGTAATAAAAAAAAAATGTTCATCAGTAAAAATAAACATTAAGCAACAAAAATTACAAGTACATATTTTAGACCGCACATGTTTAAATAAACATGTTGTCCTTTACCCTCTGAAGTTTAATGTTCATGTTAAAAACACTGGGTTTCTTCATGTCGTTGCTGCTCGGTCAAACTGCCCTCATTCTCTGGACTGTTTTTTTTATTATCTCAATTTTTAATATAAGACATTAACCAGACTATTTGCTCTTTTACGCAAAAGGGTTTGTGTACTTTCTTGTACTTTCTGGGAAAGTGGCAGGGTGGATTATTAGCAGACAGTGCTGAAGCAGTGTTTCTTAATCTTCACCGTGTTTCTGGAAGGTCTCCATGTGACAAGTAGTCTTTGTTTCCCTAAACAGACAGTGGGCTAGTCCACTTACTTTTAATATTTTGATTTTGGATTAATTCAAGGGCTAGGGGTGACATGTGAGAAAGAAATGACCAACACAGTGATAATATTTATGGAAAAATACATCTTTTCCCTTACTGCTGGCCTTGGTTATTATTTTTAGCTTCTAATATAAATCAAAAAAATAGCATTAGAAAGTTTTTAGATAGACATTACTATTACTATCAGATAATATAACAGCTTTGAAGCTTTGGACACTGGCCATTTCACTCTGCTGGCAGACTGTACTCTTGTTTATGTTAACAAAAATAATAACACTCCATATTAAGTTATCAGGATGGACATTCCCTGCTCTTGGAGGCTCACAGGAGTAGGGAAACTTCAAAATCTCCTCCTGCTGAGTGCAGCCTGCAGAGGGTGGCCACAAGAAAAGCAACAGCTGCACAATATGTTTAATATTAAGCACCTTTACAGTTCATACAAGAATATTACAAACAATAATTTGGCAGTATAGTGGAATCAGCTTCAACATGCTCAGCATTGACACTTTTAACAAGTGGTGCCAGGCACAACAAACCCCGCCCCTTGCAGATATTTGACCTGATTTGCTGAATCTCTTACTGCAAAAACACATTAATGGTGACCTTGACCTTTGACCTACATTCACCAAAATTTAATTTAATCTATTTAGGATCACCTCACACCTTTCCTGAAATTTTCATGGAAATTGGTCCAGTAGCATGTTGTGTAAAGTTGCTGACAAAAAGACAAAAAAACAATAAACATTATCGAAGGTTACATGTGCATTTTAGTTTTAGATTACAGAAGTAATTTCTGTGACTATAAATTCATAATGTTAACCCTTTACTGAACTAATGGACTGAACTAAACTTAAGCCATTTCCACTAACTGGTATAAGTGTGTTACATTGAAAAAAAATCCATGAAACATCACTGTGTCTTTAATAGTTTATCTTATCAGGTATGTGTTTTCTCACAGAAAATTAGCAACAAAAGAACTTTTGGACCCGAGGACTCAAAATAAATGTGTAAAGTGATAAAACAAATTATACTTTAAAAAAAATGCAAATAACCTTTGAGGAGTCTAACATTTATTTTTGTTGTAAGACACATTATATCATCAGTTACAAATGTGTATTATAACATAAAGACATTTTAGACTCCTCAAATGTTATTTGCATTTTTTAAAGCATAATTTGTCTTTTCCTTCATCTACCTTCATTGATTCACCTGTAAAACCCATGGAGTTTGATGAATGGCAATAGATGCACACACTTGGTGTGTGTTCAGTTCATGATATATTTTCTGAAACGGTGACTTTTTTTTGCAGTTTTCTCTGTTTCTGATGCAATAATCAAATTCAATCAGAGTTTCATGGTCAGTTAATTATATACTGGAAAATGCTTGGTTTATATTAATAAAATACAAAATACTATAAAATATTATTTTTAAAATGGTGATAAGAAAGGTTAGCTAATAGAGAAAATATAATTTGGGAATTTACACAAAATGATCACTGAGTCTTTACAGTCCGAGTCTTTTTGTGTGTTTATGATTGTGACTAGATGTTTTAATCTGACATTTGCAGATACTAGTACTGTACATAATACTATAATTGTTACTATTAATGTTGAATAGAGCTATTTATTTGGCATATTTCACACATTTTAAACCTGTGCTGAACCAATTGCAATGAAATGTTCCATATTCACCATGTGCATATCTGAATCACAATAAAATCTGTCTAAGTCAGGTTCATGCATGGAACTACAGTGAACAGAGCAGTGAAGATATACGACACAGTAGAAATCCAATAGGATTTGTTTTATGTCAAAAACAGCCAGTAGTTGATTAACAATCCATGCATGAAAGGGTTCAATTAGCCCCTAGGGACAAATAAAGTTTTTTGAATTGAATTACTGTGGGATGTTGTTTGTCGCCGCCTGGTGGTGGGTGTCAGGTACTGCAGTCTGAGCAGAGGGAGGTGGAGGAGCGGAGGCGCACTGAGCGCAGAGCAGAACATGTCGCCTCCTGTTGCACCACACTGTGGGATCTGCTGTCGACCTTTCAGACTGTACACATGAGGGCAGTAACCAGGTTTACGCCTTCACCCGTTATGCAGGACCGGGAGCAGAGCTGGGACTGAAGCTGAAGTGAGGAGGGGGTCCGAACCGGGCTGGTCTCTGCGGGGATTTTTGGACACAACTTGGCAGAGAAGTCGCTGGCTGCTGCTGGAGGGGCTTCGGCTTTGGCTTTGCACGGAGCCGTTTGCAGAAAAAAAGTAGGAAACAAGTGTCAGAAAGCGAGCAACAGATGTTTTTTGGTGGAAATGCGGCCGGCTGAGGAATGAGAGTAGCTCCGAGGCACCGACGGCCCTTCCAGCGGTTCTGCTGCTGTGGACTCGGGCTGGTCGCCGTCATTTGGCTCGTACAGGTCATCCAAGATCCAGGTGAGACCCCAGACCCACGGAAAAAGAGTACCAGGGGTAGTCTTAGACATATATACAAGGACAAAGAGTGAGGAAAAAAAAAAAAAAAACAGATGAGTCTTTTATTTCTACCATCAATGCATATTTTGTAGACATCTGTTTAGGAAGCATTGACACATTCCTATAGGTAAATACATTGAACATGTATGTTTGCAGTGTGTTGGAAAATGTCATTAAATAATATACATGTAGATGACCCAGCAGTGCTGGAATTCATACCTCTGTTCATGTTTAATGATTTATTTTTATTTCCACATAGGAAATCAATGCATGTATGAGTTTCATCTTCTAAACTGGTCTGAAATCTGACAGGGTTTTCTTTAGAAGATACAAATATTATATATATATATATATATATATATATATATATATATATATATATATATATATATATATATATATTTACAGTCAATCCACAAAGGTATATTTAAGTTGTATTCAAACACAAGGTGTATCCTCACATCATATGATCTGCGCTCAATGTGTCAAAGGAAAAAATGCAGATGCTTGTGGATGAAGGTGTCATTTCAAATAAAAAAACAGTGATTTACTGGAAGACGAGTTTTAATATGACTGTAAAGTATCTGGCATTGTGTGTGTATTTTGGTTTTTAGATATAACTATTTTTTGCATACAGTAGAACTGTGTCTCGGTTAAAGTACACTTTATAGCATCCTAATGGAATCTTTCTGATGGACACATTTGCTTCATCCTTTTTCATAATTTCTGCCTTTCACAGTTTTCCTCTTTAGCTGAGGCTATGTTTAGTGTGAATAAAATCATATTGAATGTAGATAAATAATACATACATTGATTTACTGTCATTTCATGGTCTAGTATCATCACAGTCCTTTGATCAACTTGTGCTGATTTCCTGCTCATCATGCAGTCTTATGTCTTATCAGTTCAGTCTATAATGCTGTTATCTATAAATGGAAACAAGCTGTGCTTCACCTTCACATAAATCTGTAGATTTTATTGGATTCCTGGCTTTGTGACATCCAAGGGCTAACACCGCAGAACCTTTTAGCTGATAATTGTTTTTGATCCAAATAACTGAAATGTATATTGTCTTTCATCATAGTCACTACTACAATAAAAGCCGAACAAAAGTGTATTTATTTGCACTTAAACGGTAGTATATGTAGTATTACCACTGAACGCTGGAACGTGGAAACAAAAATGGGCCTTTTGTTTGCTTTTTATTTGTTGTAAAGAAAAGTTGCAGAGGGTAGATTTAAATACATTAAATTGTTGCCAAAGCATACAAAGAAATTCCTAATGTGAAAATAGTGATCAAATGGCATTTCATATTGATTTTAAAACAATGGAGATGATGACGATTGCAATTAGCTTCAATAACTGCAGGATGGTGATGCTTCACTGTTGCTTATAAAGTTGGAATAAGATAGTTATGCCACTTTTAATGACATTATTGTGACAATGCGATTTATTCTTGATAAAGTGTAACTGGAACTCAAAAATGTTATCATTGCACTAAGTCAAAAGCATTTACTGTTGTGTATAAATAGGAATAAAAAGACAAATGTGTCTAAAAACAGTGACAGGGTTTGTGCGTCTTCTGTGATGTTGTTGCTTCTATTTAATACCAACCACCTCTATATTTGCGGATATTTCCAGTTACATAATATCAATTCATGGCTGGATTATATTCGTCTTAGATTCACAAGGATGTAAATGGAGTCGGGGTTGGATGCTTTACTGTGTCTCCTAGCAGCGTTATAAGGCAAAGCTCATTATTCTGCTCTGCATCTTTGTTGATGGGGTCACAGTGTCACATTCACTCATCAGGTGCTTCATTTTTTTCTCCTTAACCATGTCTATGTATCTATGTGCACTATTTGATATTAGACATATTATATTGTATCAGAAGTGTTTTATTTACACTTAATTTCATTCTGGTGTTGTATGCCGTCCCTTGTGGAAGAGCGTCGTCCTGAAAGAGCCATGTCATTAATATTTATACTTCACCTTTAAATTATGAGTGTGCCATCATCCAGAAGAGGTTTTTTGAACAGAGACCAAGGCCACAAAACTAAAAGCACAGAGCAAAAATCCAGTCTGCTGTTTGTAATGTGACAGGCAAGATATGTTAACGATAATCGTAGTAGCATCTTAAATACTACTGCTTTTATAGCCATGTATGGATGTACTGACCTGATTCAGACTAACAGTATTGATTGATGAGGCCACAAACACAAAAATATTCATATATATATATATATATATATATATATATATATATATATATGAATCAAGTTGCAATGTAATCCAACAAAATTATGAAATTGAGAGTTAAATTCAACACACAACCACATATGAGGAAGTGGTGAAAGGAAAAGCATCACAGTGAAGATTGCCAGAGCAACAGACAATATTGGAAACAACAGGGAAGTAAGAATAACCCCCAGGGGAAAGTTGTTGAGTTTATTCTGCTGAATAAACAACTGGCTTTTGTGTTACAGTTCAGAAGCAAAATTTAACATTTTAGATGAGTCAGAAATTTTAGAGACACATATAATATAAGCAGCTAAGGACTGTGAAAAAACACAAGGTTGGCATTGTTTTGACTTGTTTATATGATGCTTTTATATGCATTTATTTAACAGTTGACCTTGTTACACCTCGGCTAAGGTATCTGTGTGCACTGGAAAAATCGAAATCTAACCAAGTATATTTTTCTACTTTATAGTCCAAATATGTCATCACACTTAAAATAAGACATAATCACCTAAAGAGTAACTTTTCAGTGAGATATAAATCATTTATTTTTACAAAATAGATCCTGAAAATCTTATTTCAGAATGTATTTAATTATTATTTTTTTGCTTAATTCAAGATTTCTTTCTTTTTTAATGTCACCCAATATTGGTTGGGAGAGATTATTGTAATCAATGTGTGTGTGTGTGTGTGTGTGTGTGTGTGTGTGTGTGTGTCCGCAGAGACATATCATGCTATATGTCAAGTATTCATTGAGTTATACACTATCGCTATGACATTACATGGACATATACATATAACTAATATGCATCAGATGCAATGATCCATTTGAGTAAAGGTCAAAGGTCAAGATTGTATTGAGCAGTAAGGTCAAAATTACATTATTGGCTGTAATTCAAGAAGGTTGTCATAGAAACTTGAGATTGGCACAAAATAGGGGGAAGATTAGGCATTCTCTGAATACTTGTTTTTGTTTTGTTTGCCAATGGAACAAGTGGAAATGATCTTGGCATGATTTCTTGAAATATGATTTTCAAGATCTATTGTCTGAAAATAAATTTTTCTATATGTCATTGAAGTGTTATTTTTTAATGATATTTTGACTAGAATTGAGAAAAATACACTTTTTGCAGTATGGAGGGCACCACAAAGGTGGAGATAAGTGAATGTTACACAGGGATTTGGAAATGGACCTAATTTAAAGTGGAACAAGTGAAAACAAAACAAAAAGCAGTCTACTATATATAATATATGGTTTTACTAAATTATTTTCCAAATAGAATTTACAGTTACTATGTAATGATATGGACATCACTCTTACAAGTCATTGGAATGTTAATTTTAAGTACTATTTTATTTTAAATAAAAGGGGGTGGGTCATTTATTGTCACACTATCATGATAAATGTCAGATCAATATATTTTTTTTATGTCTGTTTTTTTCTTCTTGAGTGAGAATTGAAGAAACAGTTACTTATGGTTTAAGATGATTGTGGTCAGATCATGACAAATATTTCAGAAATATCATAGTAAAATGAAACCAAAACAAGCAATGTAAACAAAATGAACCCAGAAGATTATATTGAGACTTTTGTTGTAAAAAATATTTATTGCAACAAAAGTTATATCATGTCATATTATAACTTTGCATCACATGTGTATTTTAGTAATGAAACACCAATAATCAATGAGTTCAGTCCATATAGTTTTCTTCTGTGACACAATGTGATGTTAAATCCACCAGGATGGATGAGTTTCATCCACTCAGACATTTGCCTTCAGATGCAGTAGTTACACATGAATCACATGCACATTTGGTTAAAAGTTACAGGACTTTCCCAAATCCATCTTATACTGTGAAAAATATTTTCAGCCTGACATGTTCACAGATATAAAGTAAAGCAGTGGCCTCAAGTCATTTCCTTTCAGTGGCCATTTTGATCTCAAGTGGTCTGGACCAGGAAAATAATAGCATAATAATCCTTTTAAAAATGACAACTCAAAATATTTGTCTTTAGATTCTGAAAATAATTACTTTATAAACTATAAAAATGTGTGAATAATTCATCATTTATTATACATGTGCATTATGGATCAGAACTACAAAGACATTAAACAATTAGTAACAGAAGCAGAAAACTGTGAAATATTGTGGTTGATTTTCTTTAGTCATTTCAGATTGTTCATCTTTTTCAGATTATTCACTTTTTATTTTTCCAGGATAATTTGTGAATGTAAATATTTTCAGAATTTAATGCTATATTTTGTACTAAAACAAAGACAAAAATTTGAAATTGTCATTATTTATAGGCATAATATAATATATTTTTTAAATATCAAACAGAGAATAAACAAGTATTCAGAGAATGCCTAATCTCACCCCTATTTTGTGCCAATTTCAAGTTTCTATGACAACACGTTCTTGAATTAGATGTGATGTGATTTTGACCTTTCTGCTAAATACGACCTTGACCTTCGACCTTTACTCAAGTGGATCATTGCATCTGCTGTGCATTAGTTATATGTATATGCATATGTAATTTCATGGTGATATCTCAAGTATTCTCAAGGATTTATATAGCACTTTGTTGGGCACTCAAAGTGCTTCACATTAGTGACCCATTATTCATTCGCTTTCACATGCTCGCTCTGGTGGTGGTAAACTAGATACATAGCGACAGCTGCCCTGGGGCAGACTGACAGAAGTGTGGCAGCCATTTTGTGCCTACGGCCCCTTTGACCACCACCAAACATTCATACACCAGTCTGAGTGACACTGAGGCAGGAGTGTGAAGTGTCTTGCCCAAGGACACAATGGATTGACTAGGATTTGAACCACCAACCCTTCAGTTACTGGATGACCCGCTCTACCAACCGAGCCATGGCCACCCCCAAGTTATAGTGTGATATATTTCTGTGGACACACAAACAGACAGACTTGTCACAGTAATCTTTCCCAACCAATGTTTAATGAGATTAAATATGGAGTCATTATTTTTGTAGTTTATTATGCATGGTCATTATACAGTTGTTTGACTGTGGATCATATTGGTCTGTGTGTAGAATCTGAACTGAAATGAGTTCCACAGCCTTGACTGTGGAATTTCTTCAAATTCATCCCACGGGCCAGATTGGAAACTTCGGTGGGCTGCATTTGGCCCCCGGGCCGCATTTTTGAGGCCCCTGAACTAAACTATAATCAAACATTCCTGACCCTACTAGAGCTGATAATGAAGACTATTCTATCACCATGCACTGCACTAATGAACCATCTGTCATTTCATAGTAGTGTTTGTGAATTTCTTGTCCACTAAGTTTGATATAATATTAGTGTGAATCCATGGTTTGATCAGATGTTTACTGCAGCATAATGCTGAAGTCATCAGGTCTGTTATTTACACTGCAGATGAGTGCAATGTGTTGCACTCAAATATTTTATAAATGATTATCTACAGACTCAGGTTTCAGCTGCAGCTTTGCTCACCTGCATTGCCACTATTAGGGATTTCACAGTCGGACAGTCACCACCGCAGACCAGTGTCTGGTCTTGTGGAGGCAGTGAAGGTGTTTGGGGTTAAGACCAGAGGAAGCCGGTCTGTCCAGTCGATGTGCGATTGACAGGATCAAGTGTCTTGTTTCTACATAGGACAGATTATTGTGTGTCACTTTGGACTTTGAATGAGTTTGATCACAGCTGAGTGTAAAGTTTAAAAAAGGGTGTGATTTAATGATTTGTTGCAGTTATATAATTTGGTATGTGAACGATACCGTACTTTCAGAGGACTTTGACCGCTTTGCTGACTTATGCAGTATGTGACCTTTTTCATAGTCTGTGTTTTTAAAGATGTCATGAATAAATGTCTGACAGCCTGCAGCACAGATGTTCAGAGAGATAAATTCTGACTTGTGTTATTTACACTGAATATTATGGTATTTACACTTACCTCTGCGCATTTGGCCAGGCTGTTTATGTTTAGCAGACTGGCAGCAGGATTAGGATATTTCCACACAAACACCACATTTCATCTGTCACTGGCCTCCTGCAGCTTTGCTTTATGGTTATGTTTTAGTCTGTAACAGTCACTGTGGTCGTAAAGTTAATATAAAACCTTCAAGTCACAGAAATCCTAAGTAAATTATAATTGGATCATAGTAAAAATGATGACCTGAACTGGTGAAGAAATGGTGACCTTTGCTTCGCTGTGTTAATGTTCCTTGTTAATTTGTTTTTGTATCTTGGGTTGACTTTAGTGCGCATAGTAGACAGTCAAAATACTATTTAAAGTATAGTAGGCAGAGCATTTATGAGTGCGGTTATTGTTTAAACATGAGTATGAGTGGGATCTGGTTCACGTAGCACTTCCCCTGAGAAAGTCTGTTAAAGGTCAAATATAGATTTTAGTTTTTCACTTTTATGGACAGTTGATATTTTTTTCTGTTTCAGTCAGGACTGTGATGCTCACTGTGATATAAGGTTTTTTTGTGGGGGTTTTTTTTTTCAGTGTTGTTTTTGTAGGCACCTGCGCATCTATAATGTATCTGTAAATTCAAGATTCATTTTACCTTTTATCTTTAACGTCCACATGGCCATTAAAGAAATACAACACACGTATAGGACATTTACGACAAAAATTATAGACAACGGAAGGCAAAGTTAATTGAATAAAACCATAAAAAACAATCAAGTTCAATAAATTAAAAAAAAACAGTGTGCAAACGTGCATTTGCAATTTTTTTTTATCACATCAATACATTAAAGCAGCGTGTGTGACTTTCAACGTAAGTTTTTTTTCAAATTTGTAAACCCCCAGTGATATCTTAATGATCATTAATCCATTCCTCTTTCTATGTTTAAACACTTGAATCACTTCCCTCACAGTGAACAACTTCGAAGATGACTCCATCATAAACACAGTCCACTTGTTTACATAACAAACTGAAACATCACTCAGGCCTCTTCAGAAATTTTGTCGCGAAGTGCATCATGGGAATGGGAACCAAGCGAAAACAGTTTCTCACAGATTCAATAAGAAAATGAGCCAGATCACTACAACATAATACAAGTGGTACCAGGTGAAACAAAGCCCATTTGAGCTCTTAATGGACATCTCCCTCTCAAAAAGTGACACTATAGGTTTGACCTTTCAAGGTCACAGGTCATGATGCCATTTTGGAGCCTACATATACAGTGATACATCCACTTACAAAATTAAATGGTAGAGCCATGAATGAAATCTGCTGTTTTTATTCACCCATTTAAGGTCCCAGCCTCACAGCCTATGTTTCTCTTTCCACCTCTTCTTCCATCACTTGCTTCACTTGCTCCTTCACCCGACTCTCCCCACTCAACCCACTCTCCTCTCTTCTGCTCCCCCCTGACTAACATTACTTGTCTTATACGATTACATAATTAAATGTGAACGTAACTTATGACAATCTATGACTTAGTAAAATGCTAATGACACCTGTATAGTGTAGGGTAACCAGATTTCCCTAGTCTGAAACCGGGACACTTTTGCGCGAGACCATGCTCGTGCATGCACACCTTTTTTTTTATGCAAGTCACCTCATATTAAACAAGGGTGAAGTGTTCTGCAATTAAATTATGTTTATCACAAAAGTAATATTAATTTTTTTTTATTCTTTCACAAAACCCAATTAGAAGCTGCTACACGAATACAACAGATGACATAGGGTTCACATTACACATTTCATTGGATGCTTATCTCAAATAACATTTTGTTTGTAGTTGTGTTTTAAATAAAGTGCCATAACAATGTGCTATTTATTTTATATTTGGATTTTAGCCATCATAAACCATGCCAAGCTGGAACACCTGCTTCCCCCAAGTTTTCAAATGCATATTTTCCGAGAGTTTTTGTTTTGTTTTACTTTTCGCTCCACTGATGTGACGAGTGTCCTGGTGCGCCCAGCCTTTCAATGGAAGTCGGCAATATTGTTTTTATTGTTGCAAGGCAACTGAGAATTTAGAGTTCTATGAACTTGACGAAGGCGGCCGGTGTTCGATCTGACTGAAGCCATTAGTCACAGTACACAAGCTAGTGCTCAATGTGATGTTTAGTATTCATATTTAGGATTATTCCTACGCTGCTCAAATGTAGCAAGTGGCAAAAACCGGGACATGTCTGTGTCCCGGCAGACTTTTGTCGGGACTCGGGACACACAACCCCAAATCAGGACTGTCCTGGTAAAACCGGGACATCTGGTCAACCTTGTCTAGGATCATCCTTGTCAGATGTTTTTTTTTTTCTCTTTTTTGAGAAATAGCTACTTCCATAAACTCATCTGAAAATGGAGTCAGCATTATCTCGTGTAGATATTAGCTTAAGGCTATATGATAAATTAGCTTAGTTGGCACCGCGCACAATTAAGATAAGCTCTTATGTTACATAATGTTAGCTGGCTATCAATGTTTGGCGAATATCTATTTAACTTTTAAAAATGATGACTTATCTCCGTTGCCCGGATCACAAAGATACAGTCCTTCTCCAACTGTCTGATCACCTGACCTGTCACTTCCAAAATGCGTTCTCGCTAATTCACCTCCCCCACCCCCTAAAGGGTACATGATTCAAGATACTTATCTGTAGTTTAGGCTACTTTAGTTTTCACATACTTCATGCGGTGGTGTATTTGCAACAAACATAACGTTTATAGAAATTTTAAGAAGCGGCAGGGGGGAATTAGTAGTGGCGGGACACTGCTACTAAATGAATGTAGCAGAAACGCTGGTTAAACAATGGAAAACATTTGAAGTTATCATCATTTATAGGCAAAAAAACTGAGAAGAAACTATGAAGTAATTTTATAGGTTATGATATTCTTCATTCCACGGGCCACATTGGAACTGTTGGTAGGCTACATTTGGCCCCTGGGCTGCATGTTTGAGACCCATGATCTAGAGTCTTCAAATTTGTCCTTCAAGGTTCTGATGTCAGTGCACATCAACAGTGAGAGCAAAAAGAAGTATATGGAAAAGTGAGCATACAAGAATGAAAAGGAAATTTGTGATCCCCCCTACCTCTTATCATTGCAAAAACACATTGTGGTGACTTTGACCTTTGACCTGCATTCACCAAAATGTAATGACATCTATTCTAGCCCACCTTGCATTTTTCCTGAAATGTTCATGGAAATTGGTTTAGTAGTTTTTGCATAAAGTTGCAAAGAAACAACAAAAATGACCAAAAAACAATACATCCTGCCTCCTAAAGGGAAGATAAGAGAAATAATAATTCATTGTAATTACTGTTTTTATTTTGTGTTTTTATTGTTGTTGGGTAATTATACAGTCCACCAGGCTTGTTTTTAAAAAAAAATGTGTATAGTTGGTGGATGGAGGTGACAGTGATATGTGGGTTTAGCACTCACTTGATCAGTGCTATGATCAGACTGCAAGTAAATGTGGTCAAAATAATTATTTTCGCCCATATGTGACCTGTATCTGATTTATTAAAAACAGTTTGAACAACACAATTCCAATTTTTTTTCAAACGTGACCTACACCATTTTCAACATGTGGTCCTAAATGTATCCAATATTTTGCAATGCAACTTCAGTTTAAAGGCCATGTTGTCTTTTATCTGACCACTACATCACTGAACTGTGACAAACAACAGAAGTGGCATGGAAAACATTCTGTCTTCTGTAAACACATCCCTGCATGGTCACATATTTTGTCAGGACCACTTTTGCGTATATGGGTCAGGTAAGGGTTGCATTCAGTTCATACTCAAAACTGATAGAAGTTGTGTTTAACATATAATATGAACAAGCACAGAAAAAAATCTGATTTTATAAAAAAAAAAAAAAAAAATCTGCTGTCTGAACAAAGCCAAAGAGATTGCAAAATTCCTCCTGCATTGAATTTCCATTCCCACAATGCACTTAAAAAAATCCAAAAAGGCCCAAAAGGCATTTGGGTTTGTTAAGTAAACAAGTGGACTGTGTTTATAATGGAGTCATCTTTGAAATTGTTTACTGTGAGGGAAGTGAGTCAGGTGCAAAGACAGGGACCAACTAATGGATTAGAGATAATTAGGCTTTCACTGGGGTTTATATATTTGAAAAATGTATGAAAGCCATACATTGCGTCAAAACTTTATTGGACATAAAACTCCTCAATCCTGAATTCATCATATATCATGTAAAATGTATATATAGAGATAAGAATAACAAGGCTTTTTCTACTCAAGTGATATTTTAATAAGATAAGCATTACATTTACAAGTTACATCTGACTGTAGAAATAGGGTAGGGTTGTTCTGCTCCCTTTCTGTCATGTATGATTATGACAAGTAAGTTACTTGTATATTTACTGGGAATATGTTGATTATGTTTGTACTCATTCTGTTTTTAATGGTTCAACATTTTGTACTTACTTGCAAAAAATACTAGAATACATGACTAGTTTTCTTTATTAAAATTATATATACAATGCCAACAAATAATACTAAGTAAATATTTAAAATACCATAAAGTTTATGGTATTTAAATTCCATCAAAATGTAGATATGCTTTGTCATAAAATGTATCCACCTTTTGTTAGTAGCACATCATTGTTTTCAGAAGCTGTTTTCAGGACTCCAGCTAGTTTTTGATGTTAAAGTTCACGTGTAGGCGTCTCCATGGAAACAGTGACAGCTTGCATTACTGTTGCATCTACAGAACCACTGGTGATGAGTGTATGACAGCACAGGAGGCACTAATCCTCATTTTACAATTTGCAAATCATTAACAATAAATATAATTGTCTTCATTCAAGCCCTATTCCACACACATATATTTATTTGTTCTCTACTGTAATAAGTTATACATAGGTGGATAAGATCTCAGAGGAAAAGACATTTCTTCTTCCTCTTTTTCATAATGACACAAGCTAAGCTTCATGTGATACAGAATTGTAAGTGTGATAATGATGCACTACCATCTGTGGCAACAACACATTTGAATTTCATATGAGTGGATCTGCTCTTGATGCCACAACATGAAAGCTTGTACGTATCTCCTCGGCCTCGACCACTGCTCTGGTGAAATGGGCTCATTGAGCTGCGAGCTACAAAGGGATGCTCCAATCATGAAATGCCATGGACACTGAAATGAAGCCACTAAAAGACAAAGGAAGAGGACAGAGTGTAGCATGTGGGAATAGAGTAACCGCTTCACTATCTTCTTAGGTCTTGGTAGAAAGATCTCAGTGGGGGGTAGTGGAGGATATCTGTGTCGGTTTCCTGTAGGAGAGATGATGAGACAGATGCATCAGTGGGGAGTTCCTCGCCTGTCGCCCCCGTAAAGCCGTAAAAAGTAAAAACCCATACAGAGATTAGCCATCAAGGAGTAAAATACACAAGTGAAGTACACACCGTAGAGATCTCAGTACTGATGGCTGAGGACAGCTGACTGCAGCTGAATTACTGAACACACAGTTATCTCCCACAGCCAGAAACATGAAACTACAGCCTATGATTGCTCTCAGAAGTAACTCCTGCCGCATGAAAGAGGAGGCACTTACAATACTGGAATTATTCACCAGGGATGCATGTTTTGGAGTTGTTTTTTCATCTAAACCTTTGACAAACATGAGAGTCGCCCAGTGAGATAGATTCACATGAATGTGCAAAATCATTTATTCTTTTCATTACAAACACATCCACCAACAAACGAAACCAATTACTTTTTCAGAAGATGTTCCCCTGCCCCTCAAAGGGAAGACAAGGGGTATTGTTTTTTATTTGGGTTATTACCCCGCCCCCCTGTAATTAGAGAGGAATATTGTTTTTGGTTTGTTCTTTGTCTGTTTGTCAGGAACTTTACACAAAAACTACTGGACCCATTTCTGTGAAATTTTAAGCAAAGGTACAAAGTAGTCCAGAATAGATCCCATAAAATTTAGGTGAATGTAGGTCAAACATTAAGGTCACAGTCACCACTTGATTCTGTGTTTATTCATTAACACTTTAGCAGCAAAAGTCTTGGTTGGTTATGGCTCGAGGGGGGTAGAGTGGGTCGTCCAATAACTGAAGGGTTGGCAGTTCAAATCCCACTCTGTTCTAGTCTGTCCATTGGGTCCTTGAGCAAGACATTTCATCTTCATCATATTAGTTTATGAATGTGTATGAATGTTCGGTGGGGCTATAATAATGAATTGGCAGCCATGCAGTCTGCCCCAGGGCAACTATGGATACAAATGTAGTTTAGCACCACTAGAGGAAGAGTGATAGAGTGAATGAATAATGGGTCAATAATCTAAAGCCTGGAAATACACTATAGAAATCTAAGCTATTATTATTATTATTATTATTATTATTATTAATAATAATAATAAATTGGGTTCGTAGATTGCCAGTAACCCAATGCGATTATGTTTTTGGAAAAGTAGGTCAAAGTTCCACATTTTTTTACTGAAAGTTCATGGGGAAATTTTGTCTATGCTGACATGAGAACACACACAGACACACTCAACATAAGTTACAATACATGTGAGGGCCAGGGTTTGTTGTGACTGGCACCACTCGTTTTGTTTATTATTTTTTTTATTTCATTTTTCACAGTTTTCATTGACTCATATTTGTTATAGAAGTCAGGATAACTGGACAAGAATAGAGACAAAGTAATGAATAGCTCCATAAATTAGTACCGTTAGGATGTTTTAAAAACTTGTCTCTGAGAAAGGCCAACAACTCATTAGGCTTCTCAACTGGAAATACTGAATTGTGAATGAAGTGAATATTCTATGCTCTAAAAATAAAAATAGCACCCTCCCTACATTTTTCACAGTTAGATTAATTCCTTCACAGTGATTCAGATTTCTTCTCATTGTCTGTAATCTTTTATCTTAGATGCTATGTCATGTTATTTGGATCAGTGTTATAGGTTGATATCAGTTCATTCACTGGCTTTTTCCAACACCTTCAGAAATCCACCTTATCATTTTTTATTGAAACGTGTGTTTATAATCAGATAAAAACTCAAGCATGTCTGGCTTTTTAATAACTGAAGATATTTTTGGAACAGGGAGTGAGTCCTCTGGGTTCTGGTCAGGAGTGAGTGGACGAACGCCACGATGGACACGCAGGCTGATGCAGGAGAAGTCAGTCAACCAGAGTCTGGATGAGCCTCGAGCAGGTGAGTCACTCCTGTGTGTATGTGTGTGTGTGTGTGTGTGTGGATAAATGCCTTACAAAGTCTGTCTGATACAAATCCTGATTCAGTAGAATTTGGGGTCTTAATTAAACTCAAGAGGTCATTAGAAAACACTGAAATACCACACAGATGCTTTTTCTTGTCTGTTCATGGTGGTTTGTGTACACTCAGGTGAACACAGAAGGCATGGAGCACCACATATGTGTTTCTCCCCTGCAGGTGGACTGAAAGGTCATGTGGACTAAGTGCTGTCAGTTGTCAGGAGTGTGTAGTCAGTGTTGAGCCTGGGTACGGAAAAATCTGGGAAGACAGATGAAGCTCCAAAGGGGAGGCTGCCTGAATAAAACTTGGATTAGATTTTCGATGGTAAACCGTCTTTGCTTTGCTTCCTGAATCTGTTTGGAGCCTAAATAATTTGGGCAGAGTGAAACTGCTCCTCATGCAGTCAGTTGACAGCCATAAACAGTCTTCTGTTTCTCTAGTTCCCTCGCTGATTAGCTGGCTGCCAGGCGTGAGCTGCATTCATCACAGCTGACAGTCTTATTATTAAAAATTCAGATTGGAGAAGAAATCACTTTATTGTTGTGCAGGGAGAATAGAGTCGAGTGGATGAAATAACACAGCTGCACAAAGCAAAAGTATCGCCTTATTGGCAGTGAACAATTCTGTATCTTCATATCATTTGCATTTAATGTATGACTGTGCTAAGGTTAGTGTTAGTCACAATGTTGTATTGTCTAGAGGCTGTGCCATACTTTGCACTTCCATTGTTCATGCCCAAGTGCATTATTTCAACCTTATTCTAAACTACATGTATGCAAATGAAGATGTGTTAATAATAAGCCATGCACAAGTCCTGTGACTGTTGAGTCCATAATATTGAATACCACAACATGCACTTGCATTGTAAGGATGTGTTGCTTATTACATAACGCTATGATGACATTATTTGAGCTGATTTTGATCATTCGGGGCAGTAGTTAAAATCTCATAAAAACAAAAAGATTTGGCTTAAACACGAATCTCATACTTCCACATTAAATTTTCCACTTTGTTTTCCACAAGTTATTTAATACCATTAGCACATTGTCCCCTTTTCCTTTGCTGTGATTTAATGGCACCAGATTCAAGAACTACCTGCTTAGTTTTGTGATAGTAAAAATAATTTTCTATCAGTATCTTGCTGTTTTCAGGGTCATATATGCCTCTTCTTCTACATAAGGTACAAAACCAGAGGTAAAATTGAATTACTTTTGTGATTTTCTAGATTGTTTTGTTAATTTCTAATAAATGCAGGGTTTCTACAGATATTTTTAGTACCTTTTTACTACCTCCACATTTTTTTTACTACCAGCATTAACTACGTTAAGAAATGAAATAGCTTTTCAAAGCCAATTTAAAACATTAATTAATAACATTCTCATCATTTAACATGGTAATTGAGAGTGTGGTTTGTATGTGTTAGTACTGAATGTTCTACAATGAAGTTAGAGAGACCACTACCATAAATTAATGAGACGTGAGAGGAAGAACATTTGGATATACTGGTAGCGTACCATTTTCCTCTTTGGACACCTAATAGAGCCTACCCATGGAACATATTTGCAAAAAAGAAAAATGTCAAAAAGCATTGAGTGCTAGCAGCAAAATTTTCTAGAAGTATCGGATCGGGACTCGGCATCGGCAGAAACTCAAAATCAAATGACTCAGGGTCAAAAAAGCATGGTGGGGACATCCCTAGTTAATAGTGTTGCGTGGGCTACCCACTGGCCAGCGGATATCCGCGGGTGACCCGCGAGTCGGGCGGGCTGGGTCACAGTATTAATACATATTGCGGATGCGGGTGGGGCGGGTCAGGGACGATCAATACCCGCTGAGGTGTGTGTGTGTGTGTGTGTGTGTGTGTGTGTGTGTGTGTGTGTGTGTGCGCGCTCAGCTCGCGCATGTGCAATCCCGGCAGTTCCTGTTTTGAATGCATTTTATCCCAACTTTTTGTTATTTGTTATTAGCGCCAAATCTCCCTGAACACTCAGAGATAAGAGTGAAAATGTCGGACTTGATCAGAGAGAAGATTAAAAGAGGCGATGCGAAGGTTGTACGGAAACGTTGTATGTGTTGGCTTTATAGAGTGATGATGTGGGTGGAGTCTATTTTATGTGCTGGAGTGCATATTGAGACGTTAGAAAGGAGGCAAAAATTATGCTTCATGACTTTTAACATTAGAAGCACAAGGTAAAGATGCTGCGAATGTACTATGTGAGTTTAGAGCCAAATTTAAGCTCGCGGGTTGATAGCGGGCGGGTTGGGTTTATCGATACGTGACATCATGCGGATTGGGCGGGGCGGGCCTAGTCACTTCTTGGGTTTGGGCGGGGCGGCTTTCTGTAAAACCCCCTAACCGCGCATCACTACTAGTTAAAGTAGCATTAATGGACCCAGTGCACATGCAGGGATGTAAACACAACCATGGTCAAAAAAGTAAGGTAGTGCCGCCGCACTACCTTACTTTTTTATTGATAATCAAACTGACTAACCATCTGTTCCATCCTATAGCTAAACATTGTAACGTATGCACTAGGGCTGCAACTATTGAATATTTTTGTAATCAAGTATTCCGTTGATTTTTTTTCATCGATTAATCGAGTAATTGCATGAATTCCTTTTTTTTTTAAAAAAACCCTTTAGTTTCTGATGCATCATTGGTAAATGTTCTATATGTATGAGTTATTCTAAATATTCATAATTCTGAACATACAATGGAGCAAAACAAAGCAGTGAGTGAGACCAAAAATAAACGGTTTGGCATTTGTTTACAGTTTTGTTGTGATTTTGCTTTTTTTCCACTGTATCTTTTGACTGTGCAATTATTTGTAACTATTCTATTCTATTCTAAAATATGTTTTATTTCTTGAAATAAGGTTTTCAAGCTCTATTATCTAAAAATCTGTTCTTATATCTCACTGAAAAGTTACTGTTAAGATGAGTATTTTAAGTATGATGAGATATTTTGACAAGAAATGAGAAAAATAGATTTGGTAAGATTTGGATTTTTTACAGGTGCCAGTAGCGCTGCAGCGTCAGTATAACTGTATAGACTGCAACTGTACGATTTAAATGTGTTTTCTTAAATTGTGTTATCATGATTCTGTGCTTGTTTTGGAGGCTCAGCCCTGACGTCAGTCAGCACACACTCATCTGAAACACAAGAAACAAGCTGTTGCCTGATAGATTTTAATACCGCTCAATATCACCAGGTCAAACTACTAAGCTATTTGTAAGCTTAAGTAACCATTCTAACTGCTGATAGTGTTATCTGTGAAATTAATTCCACTGCTCCATGATACTACAAAAACCTGGTTGGCTGTTTGCTTGAACAGCTTCTATATGCAAAGTTCTTGGACATATCAAGGACAAATTATGTGGCTGAATAAATTCACACTTTACCGACCCCCACGTCCAAGTGTCTGTCACACATTTTCACCTGTGATATTACATTAAAGGTGTTTGGGTTTTTTTTTTTGTTTTTTTTTTACTTGACAGATAAAATAATGAATCTCTGTGTACCTCTGCTCCATTTGCTGTGATAAACTTTTGTGTTTTGCTACCTGATAACACACTTAACCCTCATGAAGCCCCTGGTTGCAAACAGATCTCTCTCATTATCTCTCACAAAGACACAAGCTACTGTGGCTAGATGCTCCTCTGTGGTAATACACTAGAGACTAAAGCCTGGACAGGTACATTAAGACAAACCAGCAAGTGCGGCTCCAGGCTCAGGTTGCCGCCCGCTTCCTCAGCAGGCCATCTGACAGTGATTGCATAATCTGTAGTGTGATTAAAAAGCCTGCCCTGGACCTTGGGGATATTATCTTAGGGATTGCACAGTAACGTCCAGCCCCTGACTCCCTTTCTCTCTTTTTATCCTTCCACTGCTTAACAAGATGGAGACGGCATGATCCGCCTTCAGCTGACAAGCCTGTGAGACCATTGTTGCTAAGCAACTGAATGCTAAATTTTGAAACCGAGACAATTCTGTCTTTCAAGCATTAAAAGTGCAAAACCAAGGCCTAAAAATAGACAGCAAGGAGAGGGGGCAGCAAATGAATCCAAATGATGTAAATGAAGTAAATGGCTCATACTGTGTCTCGTCAAGGCTTGTTATGTTGTTTATTTTGGCAAGCGACACTCTACCGAGAATAGTATTTTTCCACAGCCATAGTTTCTGGCTTTCTGGGACAGAGTGGAGAACGAGAAGCTGGCAGTAGTCTAAAAGAAATTGTATTCAGATTGTTTTGGATCTTTATCAGCACAGTGTCACATTATGGATCCCACACAAAGCAAATAATGGTTAATTTGACTCTTATTTTGTAATCCCTGTAAAATTTAGGAAAATCTGAAACAGAAATCTTTTCAGTCTTAGTCTCTTTTATGTTCCTTGAAGCACAAAATAACTCAACATTCAAGAGATAAAAAGAGTTCAATGTTCTCTTAAAGAAAGTCATGGTTAATGAGGGGCAGATCTTGTGTTGTTGATTTCCTCACTTCCAGGGGTGATGACAGTGATCGCGGTCACGTTGTACGATCAGACTCAGAGATAAAGCTGTAATCCTGACAGTTTTTTTCACCTGAGTCACAACAGCGTACATGATGTTCAGTGTTTGTATTGATAGACAAGGTTGTTGGTGCGGTTTGAAGCCCTGCTGTTGTTTCATCAGCGGTGTATTCATTGTGCCTCAAAGGGATGTGAATCAAAGAACAAATGCATAATTGAATTTACATTAAACACCTGGATCAAATATTTATTTTTTAATTCCTCATGAAAAATGCAGACTTGTTGCCATGGTCTGTATGTTTATGTGTGCCCGATATAGAAAATCTGGTTTAGTTGGAGCATGATACGACTTTACTCAGTGCAGTAGTCGATAAGGAAGCTTGACTCCAGGACATCCTGCAGTTTTTCTGATCAATAACATTACTCTAATCCACCCACTGTCTGTCATTCAGTTACGCTGAGGTCTCCTGCAGTAAATTGGCTCATGGTGTCACTTAGTGGAGAATAGGTTTGGCATTGCAGATGGAGTCAACCTAAAAATATAATGCAGGGCATGAGGTTTATTGATCTGAACTTTGATATAATGCAGTAATAAAAATAATTTGTGTTTTGTAACATCTAGTACCCTGTTAAACCCCCTTTTTTTAAATCAAATTCTCCACATAAAGTAGGATTTATATATTTTGGATCTTGACATATCTGTTACGCTACATTAATATGATGAGTTATTTGACCTGTTTCATACCAGAATCAACCAGTACCAGCTTTAGCTTTGCTGCAGTAGTGTTTATAAGTGCCATAAATGTTAACAGTGTACAGAAGTAAAGGTCTTTTATAGTGTGGACGTGTTGTGTCAAGGCTAAATGTAGTAAGCTATCTTTTGTCAGCTGAAGAACGGGACAAACTGCCCAAAAATGAAAAGTGTAAGATTGATTTCCTCATCTCATCGTTATTTTGTGTTCATTTTAAAGTGCTGTCACTTACAGATCATTAAACACACAAGCGTAGTGAACATTTTGATCATTTAAATAGGTTTTATTCCAGTAGGTTCTAACATCACTTATAATCTGACCATAGAAGTCATCAGAGATCATCATCATCATTAATCAAGGGATATTTTTTTCTGAAGTGTTTTCATAAATTACCCTTTTCTTGTTTGAAACATGCATGAGTGAGTCACCAAGTACATGAAAGCTTCATCTTGCCTTGCCCCTATTTCCTGCTGTTTTAACTGATGCTACAGCAGTGGTTTGTGTGGAATAAATGTGAGATGACTGAAGAAGAACAAGAATGTATATAAACATCCTTCTGTGTAATCATTCCAGTTGCTTTTATTGAAACTTGTTGGAGGAGCACCTTCAGTTGGTATTAAACACTGACAATAGTTCCCAATTCCCAATCCACTTTTCTGTATAATCTCATTTAAAGGTCCTTCACATTGTGTAGACGATAAATATGTTGTAATTTAGATAAATTAGATGTTAGAAAATATTAACTTCACAGTAAATTTTGCAGTGTTAAATCAACACTTAGAGAGTTTATTTAACTTCTTCTAGAGTGTATTTGGTCCCATTGTCTCCAAATTAACACTGCAAAATCTACATTGTTGGAGGAATGTCAGTGTCTTTTACTGCCAGTAGGAAACAGAAATAATGTTAGAGCTGAACATATCCAAGTCCGGCACTGTTCTTCCCTAAAGTCACTCAGACTGGATCCTGCTCAATCTCTGATTACAAACTGACTTTATCAAGCTAATACCACATCTGTCTTAAATCCTTCATTTGGAGAGTTGTAGATGTGAAATCATCTTTAACCAAGGCCTTTCAGTTTGTGTTTTTTTTTGTTGTGAAAACATGGCATAAGATTTGGCAAAGGACATTTGTGTCTGTATTGAACCAGTTCACTGTTCCAGTCTCCTTTTATTTCTCTTTGTATCTCAATGTGGTGTTCTTTCTCCTCCCTTACTCTCTCAGACCTCTCCTGAGGGTTTGTAAGGAAAAATAAATATTTTTAGACATTACGATCCAGAGCTGCTGTCACTTCTCTTTTTTTCCATTTTTCATAAACTCAAAACCATGGGAAACACATATTCACCTCCCCCTTCCTTACTGTTCATGCAGTCGCCTTGCCTTTGGCTTCCTACTGCCACCCATCAAAAAAAAAGAAGAAGGAAAAAAAAGAAAAAGCTGCCCCCAGGGAGAGGGTCGCTATAGCAACTGCCTTCACCAGAGCAACTCCTCAAAGCGTCCATCTGAGCTACATGTTGCAGCTCTGAATTTCCAGCGACAGCCTAACCTGGGAGTTTATGTTTGGGTCAGAAATGAGACTTGAAGCCTTCCAGGTCTGTTAGACCAGACGCCAAGAAGAAGGTGAAGGAATTAAAGCCACAGAGAGCACAGATGTCCAACAGCTGATCAGGGCTGCTTGAGAAGATACATGCCGTGTAGGAGAATCGGTCTCACTGTTCCGTGCAATAGGATGACAGAAAGTTTACATGCTAAGCCTTGATGATTTACTGGACAAGCTGTGCTCTGCAATAACAGCTGGTATATAAGGAAAATTCTTCTTAAAAACAAAAAAACAAAACAAAAATAAAACAAAGACAAATTATTTTGCCAACCTTCAGAATCTCCCTTTGCCTTCAGGCATTAGCAAATTATGCACAAGATACAGAGACAGACATGCACTCAGGCACAAATGTGTAAACACATGTGCACAAACATTTACGTTTTCTGACTAAACATGAGCGAGTTACTGTTGTCCTCTGGTCCATATGGCCTCATCCTTTCACTTACTGACTGTAGTGTCAAAGATCACATCTCATACACCCTCATCACAAGGGACCCTCTCCTAATCCACACATTCTGCTGTTCAGTTTCCATGCAGTCACTGTGCAGTATACACAGACGGCTGCTCAGTTCCTATTGTGTGCTTGTAGACCCAGTGTTGTCTCACGCTGCACAACAGCTATTTATAGCTCCGTACTCCCCACTAGTTTAAATTCATCTAGCTCGGCTGAGAGTTGTAAATTGGAGCTGCACCGCTCTCTCGAGGCTCTCGGTTGTGATGTCAGGGGAACAGAAGGAAGCTAAGCTGTCATTAACAGATTTTTATTTTCCTTTTACACTCGAGGAAGGACAGGAAGCAGCTGCCAGTTTCACTTTCACCTCACTTCCTGTCTCACTCCTTAGTGAAAGACTAGATGATGATGTAGGGTGAGCCAAGTCTGTTAGAAATGTTGTCTAAAAAAAGACTGCTGGATAATAACACAAAATTAGAACCATGGCTCATGGGCCTTTTTATAAGCTGGAGTTAATTCTGAATTGTTTGGATACTTGATGCTAAGAAAGATACTCATGCCAGATAGAAGCTTCAGCCCTGAGTAGATGTCGTATATTGTTACAGATTACAACTTGGAAAAAGAGCAGTTTGACAATAGGAATCCACAAGAACAATGATATTTTTCTCTAAATCATTCATCAAATTAGTGTGTCAACAGTATTGATTACATTCATTCATGTTCTGCCTGGCCTTCATTTTAGTGTGAATTTGCATGAACTAAAATAAGGAGAATAAAAGAATGCAATGTCTAATCCTATTTTATATCTGCAGCCACAATGCACACTAACATGTTATTTGAATTAAAAATACACTTATAACCAGGGTACGATTTATCAAAAAAACAGAGGGGGCGGTGTTTTTTTTCCCACAGAAAAAAGCTTGCCTTGGATGTTAGGAACCTCATTCCTGATTAAAAACATATTACTAAGTGGAGGAAAAGAAACTAACCAGGATCCCCTCAGTAGCAGCGAGCAAAGAGGGAAGAACTCTGCACAGAATCCCTGCCCCACGGTGGGCGTGGGAAATGTGGCGTACAGAAGACCGCTTGCCCGGTGGTTGCACCAGTATCCGATCTTCTCAGAGTCACGTTGTTTATGAATGCAGCCTACAGCAGGTGGTATCTAAATCTATCCATCTATCCATCTGAGGCTAAATACTGACACCAGACCGATAGTCAACAAGTACCTGAAGGGAAAGTTGAAAAGAACTTTGAACAGAGAGTTCAAGAGGATGTGAAACTGTTGAGAGGTAAACAGATGGGGTACGCCTGAGGGATTCAACCTCAACGAGTCTGGGTCAGTCGCTCGGTGCTGGGAGGTTCCCCTCATGGGACCTCTCCTTGGGTCTGGCTTGTGCCCCCGCCAGGCGCATTTCCTTTGCAACTGTGTGCCATGACCGGCTCTGGGTCGACCATCAAGGTTTCAGAGGGTGAAGGTGGCTCAATTCTCTGAGCTTTATAGCGCCCTCCACCCAGACTTCGCCACTTCCCAGGGCCTTAATCTCGCTGCAACTCCTTCTCCAAAGTCACAGGAGGGATGGGAGTCAGGACCCCTTTTCCTCCTGCACGCCAACCGCTTCGCATCGACAGGGTGGGGACCAGCCAACGTACAACAGGGGCCAGGGGTCAGCTGCGATGTCAGCAACCCACCCGACCCATCTTCAAACACAGGAGTCCAATGGAGACCATTCAGAGGGTCTCCCTGAAACCCCATGGCGCAATGAAAGTGATGGTAGACGTGCGTTGGTTGAGGTGTATGCGGTGCAAATTGCAACTGATAAGTTTATAGTTGTGATTATCATTATTAGTCTGCAGTATTTGATCTAGAAAAGTATGTCTTGGAAACAGTATCAGAAAAATCAACATGTCTGGCTGTTTCTCTGCAGCTATCCATGAGTTCCCAGAGGACATCTTTACTAAGGAGCAGAGGAAGAATGGTGCAGTGTGTCTTCATGCTCTATGTGTGAGTACTTTGATTTAAACCCACATCAGAGAAAAGCTGTATACTTTTTTATTGACCCTTTTCTCTTCTCTCACTAGAGGTCTCACATATATAGATGACTGGTGTTTCTGTTTTCTTGTTTCATTGGTTCTCTCCAGGCCATCTACATGTTCTATGCTCTGGCCATTGTTTGTGATGACTACTTTGTCCCCTCTCTTGAGAAAATATCAGAGGTAATGAAAAAAAAAAAACTAACTTTTATTTGATCATATTCATTCTGGAAATCAAACTAGTTCCATCATCTGTTTTGTCTTTTTCCAGAACCTGCATCTCAGTGAGGATGTGGCCGGGGCCACGTTCATGGCTGCAGGAAGCTCTGCTCCTGAACTTTTCACTTCACTCATTGGTTAGTGGCCCTACAAGTTCTGATAAAAGAAACCACTCAAACATTTAAACAGAAAAAATACTGGAATTTGTCATTGTAGTTTTGGTTTCTGCAGTACAAGAGTCACCTACACATATCAGTAAAAATCCTTTTGAATATTTATTAAGATGTTATGTGTTATGTGCCAAATATCAAAGTAAATGTACAGAATAGTCATCAATGGCCAAAAGAAGAATATCTTCAGTGTATATACAATATATAGACACAAATATCCAAATGCATTGAATTCGAGTGTTTCTTTTCTGACAAGGGTCTGGGCGAAAAATAAATAAATAAATAAACAAATAAAAAAAATATATATACATATAATTTTTTTGTTTTTTTTTTTACAAATGTTATAATATGCTTCTATTTTGTGAGAAATATTCCATTACATTGCTTAGTTTTATTTAAATTGTTGTTTTTGCTTCTAAAATGCTTCAGAGATGGTATTTAATTTATGTCTCTCAACACTGATGTTCTTACCCTGTACCCTGAAGGGGAGGCCAGGGTATTGTTTTTGTTTCTTTTTTTTGTCTGTCTGTCTTTCTGCAACTTTACACAAAAACTACTGGAAAAGGTGTGAGGTAGTCCAGAATAGATCCCATTATATTTTGGTGAATGCAAGTCAAAGGTTAAAGTCACTGAAAATGTGTTTGTACAATGATAAGAAATGGGGCAAATCAGATAAAACATTTGCCAGGGGTGGGCTTTGTTGTATCTTGCACTATGTGTTTGGTGTTTTTAAATTCATTTATTTATTTTTCGTCATGGCTGTAATATTAAATGTTTTACCTCTAAATGACCCATTTATCTGTTTCTTATGCTGTGATTGTTAATTTTTTATTTTATTTTATTTATTTTTTTACCACAACTAACCCTCTACTTTCTTCACATCTCACATAGAAGAAGAAAAGTCTACCATTAAACTTTAAGGAAATACTGATGTTCATATCTAACAATAACAAGACACCTTAGTATTATATTATTTACTACCCTGCTGTTCAGGGCATTATAACTGCCCTGAACAGCAGGTCCTACCAATCTGTCTGTCTTTTAACCTTGTCTGTCTGTATAGTGCATTATTACTGTCATTGTCACATGCAATTGTATGTTTCTGGTGTTGGTGTTTGTGTGTTATGTTGTCCCTCAATGTAATGTGCTGTCAGTGAAGACAAATTTCCTTACGGGGACCAATAAACAACCTCTATCTCTCTGTCTTACACACTGTAGCCATGATGTGCCCTAATATTTTATAAACCTGTCATCAAACTATATTATGAGATTTGTCATTGTTGTTTTGCAGACGTAAATTAAAAAAGAAACACCCTAATTCAATGTCTCTGAACACATTTGTCCATATAGTGTATAATGTACACATGGATGGACATGCAACACACAGTGAAAATGGTCCCCTGCTGTGAACCCATCGCTAACTGAGCATGCTGGAACACACCACACGAGGAGAAGTGGGCTGTCATGCCAGGAGCCTGGGGAGCAAATGGGGGGGTTAAGTACCTTCCTCAAGGGCACATCAACAAATAATTCCTCTTCGGTTACAAGCCACTTCTCCAAACCACTGCTCCGCCTCCAAAATGATACCACATGCAAATACATGCAACCCCTTTATTTTAATGTAAGATCAGATTCAGTTCAATCTGTTGTAGGTAAATATTAGTTGCTTCTATAATGCAGATCATTGCCCTGCCCCCAAAGCAGAGGTGAGGGTATTGTTTTTGGTTCTGTTTTTTGTTTGTCTATTTCAGGGTTCCTACAGCTCAGGGCAAGACTTTTTAAGACTTTTTTTTAATGCCGTTTGAAATTAAATTTAAGACCAAGCCGACAAAGAACCAAAATTGAAAAGGGAAAAAAAAAACACCACATGAATTACCTGGGGGCAGTTTTACCAACTGTTTATTTTAAATAGAACATGACTTTAGGGTCCAGTTGCTGCTACATTCATGAACCATTTGCATCAAGAAGCATAACTTTGAAATTTTGAACATATAACACACACTCACACACACACACACTCACACTCACACACTCACACTCACACTCACACACACACACTCACACTCACACACACACACACACACACACACACACACACACACACACACACACACACACACACACACACCATATAAACACACATTTGCAAAAAAAACCTAATATAGCTAAAGGAATACTACACCCACAGAATGATGTGCCCTCATTTTCTACTCACCCTAAATTATTTTTGTAATCTAGACAGCCTACATGACTTCTGAAAATTAAATCTAAGACATTTTAATGCCAATTAAGGCCTTAGTTTTAAAACAATTAATTCAATGTCTTTTAAGACTTTTCAAGGATCCGCAGGAACCCTGTTTTTGCGTCTCAACAACTTTACGCAAAAACTACACCGCTTTCCAGGAAATGTTCAGGGAATGTACAAGGTGATCCAGAATACGTCCCATAAAATGTTGCTGAATGTAGGTCAAAGGTCAAGTTCACCAAAAATGTGTTTTGATAATGACAAGAGATGCAGAAAATCAGGTCAAATGTTTGCGAGGGATGGGGTTTGTTGTGCCTGGCACCACTTTACAGGTCGTTAGAATAACATGTTGCACTTACGGTTATGGTAGGAATTGACTGTTGTCGTTGTAAAGTCTATGAAATCATGACTGTGTTCATGCATGTGAGCGTTACAGGTTCAGAAAAGGTCAGGTCTAAATTGCATCAAAGCAAAGCCAGTTATTGAAAACATTAAACATGTCCTCTCTCCTCCAACAGGTGTGTTTATCACTAAAGGGGATGTTGGAGTCGGTACGATTGTTGGTTCCGCTGTCTTTAACATCCTGGTCATCATCGGCCTCAGTGGGATCTTCGCAGGCCAGGTCCAATAACTGACAAACAAAATCTCTGCTTAACTTCCTGAGATAAAAATGTCAACATTGACAGTAAAGTGACTGTTGAACTGTTTCCACAGACGGTGATACTGACGTGGTGGTCCCTGTTTAGAGACTCCATGTACTACATCCTGTCTGTACTGACTCTCATCATGGTCAGATGTCAATTAGTATCCTCAAAAAAATATTAATTTTCACTCTTTAATTTGTTTCTAAACCTATTTTTGTTCTTTCTCTCCAGGTTATCTATGATGACAGAGTTGTTTGGTGAGTTTACATCACACATTTATGTTCATATATCGTTTAACTACAGACTTAAACAGATGTCATACTTCTCTGGTGTATATTTGTAATTCCATGTTGATCATATAATCTAGAGGTCTTCAACCCTGGTCCTCAGGGTCCACTGTCCTGCGTGTTTTGCATGTCAACCTGCTCCAACACATCTGATTCAATGCAGCAGGTCGTTATCAAGCTTCAGCAGAGCTGGATGACACGCTGATCATTTGAATCAGGCGTGTTGGAGCAGGGTTGCATCCAAAACATGCAGGACAGTGGGCCCTGAGGACCAGGGTTGAAGACCTCTGATATAATCACATGTCCATAGCACCAGCACTGTTCATTAAAATCAGTGTCAGGAAGGTCAGCGCTACACACAATAACAGGAATATGAATATTCAAAACCTGTACTTCAGTTAGAGTCAGCAGATTATGTTTTTTTCTCCTTAAATTTGTGTTAAAGCTTGTTCACATGCATAATAATTAAGTGAAGGCAACTTGTTATAATGACTCAAATTTAGTTAGTTAATTTAGTTTTATTTCGAGCTCATGAAATCATCATATAACAAAGAACAATACAACAATATGAGAATAACTTATAGACGTATAGACTAACTTCTATTTAAATTGATTCCACTTTCTTCAAGATTCTTCCAATATCTTCAAATGTAATAAGTGGCAAATCCCTTAAAGAGGTTGAGAAGACTCTCTCCATCTTACCGGCTTTTAAATGTTTTGATGTTTTACAGGAAGTTTGGATACTTTGCATATTTACGTTTTATGTAATGTTTGATTTTTTTTTTTTTTTATTTGGGGAGGTTGTAGGGTCTGGGGGTGTTGATGATGACATGAAAAGTGGGTGTTTGCAAGTGTTCCCTCAAGTCACTTACTGGAGAACATAAACTCTGGTCTTTGATTGACATGGTGGGTTTTATTTATCTCACCTCGGGAGAAGTGGGTGGACTGCGTACCCCTGCGTACCACGCCC